>WAAG01058544.1:10969-26963 GCA_013390105.1 Tichodroma muraria | reverse complement strand
CTTTCTATCCCCCCCCTTCCCGATCTAAATCATCCACCAGGCTCTGCTCCTCAGAGTCATTTGCAAGGCAGAGAGGGAGGCAGGGAGGCGAGGGCGCACGGAGGGAGCGGGTGCGCCTTGATGTGCGGGGGCTGAGTGCCTGAGCAGCGGCAGGAGCTGCCGGCGAGCGCTGCTCGCCCATTAGCGCTCCGGAGCAGACCTCGGGCTGACCTTTGCGGGGCACAGGGAGCGGGGGGACACGGGCAGAATGACAATGAGGACATGGCAGGGCACCGCTCCCCGCCCGCCGCAGCCGCCAGCCCCAGGACGGTGGCACCTCTGGCCCGGCGGGACGGGAGGGGGAAGGATGGGAACAACGGGAGGGCGAAAAACTCTCCCTCAATTCGCTTCTGTTCGAGCATTAGTTCCTGCTAGATATTTGCGAGGGGAAATTGATGCCTTAGGATTTCAGCTTTTATATTTTTCATGTATTTGTAATCCTGCAATTCTTTAGCGTGTAACTCTAAACTCCATAAAGAGTGTTAGCTACTGCTTTCTCATTTTGGTCAGACAGAGGAATTCCTCTCTAGGCCTGGGAATCAAGGACACCTCACTGTCTCAGGCCCCAAGAAATGTAACCAAAAGTAGTCTGGGGCGCAGCAAACTTGGGGTAAATGACTTATTACCTGAAGCTGTAATTGGAAGATTAACCCCCAATATGCAAATGGACCAAACTTATAAAAGTATGAAAACCCATGACCCATCATCCATTTTTGGGGTGTAGCCCCAGGTGGGGGTGGGGGCCTTCATCTGCCCTAAATGTACCTGAAGGCCCTTCAATAAATATAACCACTTTTTATTCTCTTAATTTTGTCTAGACTCTGTTTTTAGGTAGTCCCTAAAGACATAAAAATCACCTCATGCATGTTTTCCTTGAATGAGCAGCCGATGGACATAATTCAGATGCCACAATGCCAGGACAGGACAGGACAAGCACACAGAGCCAGGGAGATCACCTATGTCCTTCAGCAATCATGGCTTCAGTAAGAAAAAAGACTTAGACACAATTAAAATGCACAATTAAAAATTTTTTTCAACCTGTTTTCAGCCTGGAGATGCCTCCTCAGTGTCATGCACATCCTTTGCTTGATGATGCTTCTTCTTCATAGACGAATTCTGGGTGTATGGACTTCTGGAGCATTTCTAGACACTATTTATACACAAGTTTAAATTGCAGAGGTCTGGTGGATGTTGACAGTTCAATGCACAGGGAGGAGCAATTCTGCCTGACACACCGTCATGCAGCTGATCTGACTCTAATAAAGCATGGCAGCCTCCTAAACAGATAGAGGATGCACTTTGTACGTTTGAAAGACCAGTCGGGTCTCTTAAGAGAATAGTCTGCTTTGGCTCAAGATCATTGTATCTCTGGATTGTATATTTAATGTTTGATGGGTGTCTGGCTAGAAAAAATTGTGGCTTTCTTAAGTTAAATCAATTTTATCTGTTCTGTCAAAACCATTTGGGCTTGTGAATGACCCTGTACTGAAAGAATATCGTCAATCATCTGGAGCTTGGGGCAGCAGCTTTTGTTCAACCATCAATTATTTCTGCTGAGGGCAAGGAAACAAGAAACCTGCTTGGCTCTTATTTTAGCCAAAAACTACAATTAAATCTGTACACATTCTGACTTCATTTCCCTCTCTGTAAATCAGCAAGAATAAGAACCAAACTTTTGCTTTGCCCAACCTCTGCCATAGGTTGTAATATCCACGCAAGTACCAGAAGGAATAATAAGATTTCTGACAAGGAGAGGACTCATTCCATTGTGACTAAATTACTTTGGTTTAGCCAGAGTCATGAGACCAAGTTGAGCCACCAACTGGGTGCATTTCTTTAGTAGGACCTTCTCTGTATTTCAGTTTTTCCCTGGAGCTCAGCTGGAAAAATCTCAAATCATTTGTGTACTCTGAAATCCTGCTTCTTTTTTCCCCTCTGTTCTTTACCGTCTTTATTCACTCTTTATCAATTCCTCATTTTCCCTATTTCCTTGCTTTCCTTGCTTTGTATTTTTAAATCTGTCTTTCTACTCTAGAAAGTCCCAAAGCATTTTCCAGCCTGCAGTTTTAAAGTTTGATTTCCCCATGAGTTCACACCTACTGGCAGAAGTTGAACGAATGGGATTATTCCCTCACCTCTGAAATGCAGCCACTTCTGAGGCAGAGCACTGCAGCAGCCACTCTGTCTTCAACATGTGCCTTGGGTCTCTGGAGAGGGAATGAAGGATAACCTTTTCATCTGAAAGTACCTTTTTTAGGTAAGCTGAATATAACTTGGAATCAAGCCAGAACACCACAGTTAACACTTCTTTCTGAGCATAGCCCGGGATTATGACCAGGAATGTCAGAACATGCCTTTGATGTCTTTCTATTGGACGTGTAAATGGAAGCTGCAAAAGTTTCATCTTCCTTTTATATGTATGTTTATTTATTGCAACTTTGTGTGTTTCTGTTTATGTGTGTGTACACTCCAAGATTTTGGAAGCAGAGCCCTCTGGAAAGACAAATAGATTCAAACAACCAGCAGGGAATGCTTTCACAATGGTAATCTTTTTAGTTCATTCATGTTCCAGTGGATCTCATCATATTTGCAATGCTTTCTAATACCTCTGAGGAAAATCAAATAAAACTGTGTGGTTCAGCCCCAGTAAGGGCTTCCTTTTCACAGTGTTCTGCACTGAGATATTGTTATTTTGATGATGTGACAGTAGACACACTGTACCTCCATCTCCTTTTCTGGGGTCTTTTGATGGTCATGGATTGTTTCTACAATTCGGCCTGGCTAAAGCTCATTTAAATATCAATAAATTTACCCGTCCTCGCTGTCTGTCAGTGCTTTCTTTTATAGTCACCCAATTCCCTCGCCCTTGTGCAAGATCTCTAGGTCCTTAACATTAGCTACATCTATGTCTGCAGAAGTTCATTCAGAGAGAATTTTTCTGCCTCCTACCTGAAGCTTCACCGTGGCCAATACAAGGAGATGAAGTACTTCAGTTTACAGAAGAAACCATGAAAGGGTCAAGAATGAAGTTAACTCAGGGAAGATGCCACTTTAGGTGTCAAGATTGGATGCCTCACTTGGATTAAAAGATGCCACTTCCATGCCTTGTACTGTCTTGCTGAATCATATGATCAAGTCATCATCTCATTCATTACCTTGAGTGACACTGGTGAAAAAAAGGCAATCTTTGAAGTTCTACAAGTTGTTCTGCAATTTTATGGTGAGGTTTTTTTGCTAAACCGAAGCAGAACATCTCCAGATCTGACTTTCTGAAATTCATATATAGTTTGCTGGACACAACCACTGGAGAGATAGCAAAGTCTTTTTTTAGGAGCAGCAGTTACCCTTTAAATAAGAAACTTTAGCAGGAAGATTGTGACAATTATTTTTTTTCTTTTCTATGTGAGTTAGAAGATTGAGATTCTGGATTTCTGACCCAGATGCAAGAATTAGTAAAATCCTAGCATAGATTTCCAGGCTTTTATTTTCTTTTTTCCAAATTCTCATAAAGAGTAGAGAAGTAAATCTATCTTTGGTATGCCCATTGGATTTATGTTTATATTAAACTCATTGTTATCTAGTTCATCTGATCTCCAAAGGGTGCAGGAAAATGTAGTTAATTGGTTTAAAATTCTTGTAAGTAAGGAACCTTAACACTGGCTGAGGTGCCAAAAGGACAAGCAAAATTTGTGGCTTCTCCACATTCATCAGTGTAGTAGCATGTTTGCTACTGACATAAGACCCAAAACAGCAAAAGGAAATCTGGCATCAACAGAGGGAACAATGCTGGGTGAGTTGGGATACAGAGCCTTATTCTTCCTTAGATCTGTCAAACACACCCTTGTGTGTCTGTGTGCACACGCATAAATACATATGTATGCAAAAATATGTAATGGCCTGTCTGTTATGTGTTTGTATACATTTGAATCAGCTGTAAACACCAAAGCAGTGAGGGTGCATTTGCATATTCAGGTGCACTTGTTTCTTGAAAAGCCAACAACAACGCTCCTCTCTGTCTATGCTCATGCTTCCACACCGACATGCGTAACAGCACACCCTTCTCCTGTTTTTCCTTGTCAGAACACTTTAAAAGAAAATTGGAATTTAGTATTCCATCCTGATGGAGAACTTAAATCTACAGTGCTATTCTTTTTCCTTCCTTTTTTTTTTTTTTTTTAAAGTGTAATCAGTGAAGAGAAACTGTTCCAATTTTCTTCAGCTGCTTATGTTAATTCCTGCATTCCTGCATTCCTGCAATAATGATTTCTTTGAAGTGTCCATAAGGAGGTGTCTCTCAAGTGGTAGTCCCTCACTGAGTTACCACCAGGATTCCATATTTGAGGAAGGTGTAACAAAGAATTAGTCCAGCTCTGTCCTGACCCACCAGAGACATGAGAAGGAGCATAACTATGATTATGTGACCTCTTAATGTGCTACAGGTATTAAAACCACAAATAAATTGTCAGATTGCATAAAGAAAGAGGTACCTCAAATAAAACTTTCTTGCATCACAAACACTAAGTATTTAATTTACTGCATGAATTTTAAGTACATTTTTCCATGGTCTATTTCCACTGAAGTCAAAAGTAAATCTTTCACACTCTTCTGTAGTTCTCATCATGTGGAAAATCCCATTAATTCACAGGAGGTATATGAGAAAATATTTAAGTTTCTACATACATTTTCTTAGGAGGATCAAAGTCTAAGGTCAAATCTCATTTCCAAAAATCTTCTTGCCTTGAAAATCAAAGATTTAGTGTAAAAGAAATTCTCATTATTGCTTTCTCTTTCCATTCAACCATGAAATAAACCCATATCTCTTGGAAAAAAATAGGTTTTGGGCACAAAAGTCTTCCAGAAGAAGGAAGATGAGGAACACAAGCCTATATGAGATCCTGTTCATCTCAAGAAAAGACAATGAATTTGTGGTTTCTTAATAATGGTGTAAAATACTATATTTTAAAGATATGCACCTATAAACTTTTAATCAAAACATTTTTTTACTGTATCTTATTTGTTTTTCTGTCTTTAAGATGTCACCTTAAGCTGATGCTCTAAACTAAGTAGTTCTGTTCTAAAAAATTCTCAATATTTGAGCCTGTTGTATCCTGTCATATTCACCTCCTGCTTTCCATATATTTTAAGAGTGTCTTTTTCCAGGGTTTCCTGTGAAAGCTCTTTCATGATTTTGGCACGAGGATTTCCTGGTGCCAGGGAGTGTGTTTTGGGTAGCACAGGAAGGAACTGTTCCCGCCATTCTCATCAAGTTCAATCGGCTTTGGGGCTAATACCTGCAGGTTGTTCCTTTGCTAGTGAATTAGTGTCAGGACAATGGAATCAGATGCCAAAATTAACCGTTTACAGAAATAAATAATTAGAGCAGTCCTTGTCATCTTTTGGCATCAAGCAGCTTGCACCCACACCCTTCAAAGAGTGAGTGCTGTGGTTGGTCTCAGCACTATTCCAGAGGAGCAAAGGGTGAGACCAGTCTATTTTGGAAGATAAAAGACATTAATAAAGGTGGCCAGAGAGGAAGCTCTGGCAGTTTCAGTTTATTGGGAGAGACTCTGCCTTAAATTCCATCAAAATGCTTTGAACTATTCTCAGACTGCCTGTCAGAGTCTCTGCTCCCAAATGCTGCTCAAACCCATGTGCAAGTCAGATCCCAGCCATGGCTTTGCTGGGAAAGGCCCAGGGTGGATTTTGAGGACAGACAGACATGCAGAAGTTTCTGTACACCCACATGGATGCAAAGACATCTACACAAATATGTCCTCATCCAGAATGGAATTTTAGAGTGCAACTGATGCAAACAAATAGAAGAAAAATAAAAAACTTCTTGGCTTTCACGTTTGTTTTGGGTATAGGGGATGTTAGAATGAGAAAAATAATGGTATTTGAATTCATAAGTTCAAACAGCATTTTGTTGGAGTGTTTTTCTGGTTATAGGCAAGCTAAGCACGTGAATTCATATCCTCCACTGAGCAATATCTATACAGTTACTGTAGAGCAATCTTGTCTTCAGATTAGTTAGGGGTAATTCTGTTTTGGTTTATAAAGTCGATGGAGCATAAAGTTCTCACAGGATAGTGGTCTCCCACTGCTACCTCGTTTAAGCAATCAAGCAAAAAATAAAGCATATGTTACACCTTGTAATGTATTTCTCATTCTTGTATCCTTACACTATTTTCATTGTCATAATGATCCAGTATGTCTTTATCTGCTTGGACTTTTTATATAAGTTAGCTTCCCTCTAAGGTTTACAAATTAATAATTTAACCAACAGCCATGTACTATATATTATTTTTTCAACCAGAAGCACAGCCTTCCTGAGTTACAGTCCACAGAAGATAGTTCAGCTACAAGAGGAATGGCCTACATCTGACAGCAAACTTGGGCTGCTGTTCCGTGTCGCCTGCCTGATCTGTGCTCTGTTAGGTGAGCCTCACTCTCTGTGCTCATCTCAAAAGAGGGACTTCCACAGAGTCCTGACACACACGAGAGCAGGAAGGCACCTGAGGCTCGTGTTCAGCGGGATTCCAGGGAAATAGTGTGTGGCTCTCTTGTAGAAAGTGAGATCAAGCCTTCTCCCAACCAAATGAAAAAATGCGAGGGCAGGTTTTTGCCTAAAGTATTTGATGCAGATCAAAATGACTGTGCTGAATCCTTGGGTTAGCCCTGTGAGATTTTGGGTGAGAAACTTTGCTTCAGAAGCACTTAGGATGATGCTAAAATGTGCCAAAACCTATGAAATTTTCTAGAAGTCTAAAAAGCCTAAAAATTCTCTAAAAGCCTAAAAGCCATTGGGAGTTATGGTCTTTGTTAGTTCTCTTCTGCTTTATTACCATGAAGAAATTATTGCAAGGTGAAAAAGAGAATAATTTTCCTCTCTCTGCTTTTTCTGTCTAGATGGAAAACATCATTGCTGACACACTTCATGCTGCTACACATTCATATCAATCTCTCTCATAAGCAGCTCAGAAAGGTGCTGCTGAGACAGTATAACCAAATAATAGGTATCTACATTCACCGTTTTAAAGTGAAGATGTGGAGTCTCAGTTAAGTTTCTTAAACATCAGCACGTCTAATGAAATTCTAAATAACTTACAGTGTTCTATTTCTCCTCCATCCATCAATGCAGAAGGGTATAAAACTCATTTATGTCCTGCATCACAGATGCCACCCTGTTGGTGTTTCAACCATCCTTGGTCTTTTCACCAAATGTCAGTGCAGAGTCAGACCATGGTGTACTCTAAATTTGTTCATCAGTAAAGACAGTCAGACAGAACTTTTTTACTGAACTTTTAATATAATTTGCCTTTGTTACTCTCTTCTGGTGGTGTCATTAATGTGTTATTATTTCATAGATTGCTTTGAAGAGTGTTTAGGGCTACATCTCCTGGCTTTGTCCTTAAAGCCTTACAGAGAATAAAATTACAAAATTTTGCTGTGAAGGTGGAGAGGCCCTGGACAGAGTGCCCAGAGGAGCTGTGGTTGCCCCACCCCTGGAAGTGACCAAGGTCAGGCTGGACAGGGCTTGGAGCAACCTGGGATAGTGGAGGCTGTCCCTGCCCATGACAGTGGCCTAGAATGAGATAATCTTTCAGGTCCTTTCCAACCCAAACCATCCTGTGCTGCTTGCCCTGCTCTGTGGTACAGTGGCAATAGTAATATATATGCTGCTGGAATTATTATTTTTTTTTAAATCTTGGATGGATTTGGGGAACCTAGGAAGTCTGAAATTTTGTTTGAAGTTCTGTGTTGTAATTGGAATGAACTTTTGCTTTGCATTTTACACTCTGTATTACACATAAGAATTTTTACCCATGTCCAGTATTCCTGAGGAGGGGAGAGAGAAGGCTTTTGAAAGAAACACTGATTTGTTGCAAACTATATTTTTATTTCAGTAGGAAATAGAAGAGGCAGATTTCAGTTCTCCAAGTCCAGTCTGCAAAATTCTTATTCCTATAAGCTGCACCAGGATGTGAGGAGTGCATGGGAATTAACAATCCGATAAAACTTCAGAAATGTTCCTTCTTTGGAGAAGGGTCTGGTCCAGATGATCATCCAAGATTCCTTGCAACCTAAATGGTTCCAAGGAATCCAATGAATTACTTTTCTTTCTACTCTTGGGGGCCCTGTGGTGAATTAGCATATATGTGGTACTGATGGTCTAGAGCCTGAGCCTAGAAACAAAACAAAGAGTCAGTCAAATTAACTGCAGCATTTAGATGAAAAAAAATCCTTTGTCAAGTTCACTGTTTTCTTTGTACATCTACAACAGAATAGCCATATTTTAATCCCTTTTCAGCCAAGAGCTCATTGGAGGACAATGTAACTCCAAGGTGTAATACAAGGGTTTTAACTCAGTTTCCAAGGCTATCTATATATTCAAGTCACAGACTCTTGATTTGTACTGAGAAACCCAAGATTTATTTTTTTTTCTCTGTCAGAAGCCAGGACACTAATCCTGGAAAAAGAAAAAAAGTATTGATCCCATACCTATTAATTTAAAAATATGTGGTTTTGAACTCAAGGTGGCTTTGAGGAGGCTGTAATGAATACGAGTCACGATCCAGCATACTTTACTTCTTTTGACTAATGCCCTTTTCCATAGGAACTGTGAAAGGGAAAAAAAAATATCTTCTTTTGCGGTTATTCTTTCTTATTTATATACACACTCTGGGGCAAATGACTTTTCTGTCACTGGAGGGACATCAAAAAGGAAAGCAGTTGCAAATTTCTCACAGAGCTGAACTTCCTGGAATACTTTACTTGGCTTCCAGAAAATATTATTTAAAAAAGTGGTTTCTTAGTTTCACTTGCTCCTTGAGGCAGGTGGAACTGAGAAATAGCTGAAGGGTGGTTCCATAACTAAAGAATTGTCTAGAGTATTTTATCTTGATTTTTTTAAGTATTCAGATCTGTCTTTTCAGACTCACTTCCTATTAGTTGGACTTCCTGCTGAATTTTTTTATTTTTTTTATGTCCCTGCTTGAAAAAATATAAGTGAGGCTTATTTTCAAGAAATTATTAATGCTTCAAATTATTATTTTTTTTAATTGGGTATTTTGAGACCAACATTTTGAGTTCATCAGAAAATCTTAGGTGCACAAGAGGTCTTAAGAATTTGAATGTGTTCGGCTTACTACTAATTTCTATTCATATCAGGGGATGGGAGAGGGACTTTTATTTGTTTCTATTTCATCCCTCGAAAATTAACATCAGACCTGATTCAGCATCTATCGTGTGACAATTCAAGTGCTGAAAATCCATTCAATAATGGTTATAATAGATCACAAGTAAATTGAGTGAGATTTTTTTGCCCAAAAGGTTTTATAAAGTTAATAGTAGCTAGAAAATGACAATATTAAACAGTGCCAGTGAAAATTGCTACAGCAGACATAAACATCTCATAGATTGAAATATGATTTCAGGCAAAACCTCCTCCCCTATTACTAAACATTAGTTTTAAAAAATATAAATGTTCTGATTGGAGGTAATGCTCTCCAGCACTGTTTAATAATTTGAAAAAAAAATAAAAAATAATAGAGGAACTTTGCAAAATTTTGCCTGGAAATGTATTTATTTCTGTTCTGGAAGATTATTGCATGGCCTTATGGAAGCCATGGGATGGGCACTTGTGGAATCCCGCGCACCCTTTGGAACAGATCATATTATCCATAAAGCATTAAAACCTTACTTCTTAGTAAGTGGGGATGGGATTTCTGTAGCTTCTCAGATGATAAAGTCCAACTCTTTTCCCAAATAGGATTACACAACCTACCCAAGATTTGAGAGTAGGTTTGGACTTTTGTATTTGGATCACATAATAAGATTTTTGTGCAGCCCCCTGCAAGGTTTAGGGTTGTGTACTCTCCCACTTCGATAGAGTTTGAATACAAAACCTTATCCTGTCTTTTTTCCACCAATAATTTCAGCCTTGTCCTAGGCCAATAAGCCACCTTCAAATAATTTTTGGCTTTAGTGTCCAAGTGATGGAAAAGGAGGAGTTCTTTCATTCCTGCAGGGCATATATATACTAGCCTGCTAGAAATATATATATGTGTATATATATATATATAAAATTGGTATTAGATAATGCTACTGGTTTACTGGGTATGTATATAGATATAAAATATTTAAATATATATATATATATTTACACTACACTAGAGTGCTGGCTCCATGCACTTGAGGGAAGTCCTTTCTCAGCTGTTGAGATTTGAATCTCCCTGCCTAACAGTATTCTTACCAAAGCCATTCCTACTGCTGGGGAGTTTAGCTTACTTACAGACTGTTTCTGTGTGGCAGAAAGTATTTTCTCCAACAGTTCCTAAATGCACTGTGAGTGATCAAAGTGTTGACTAAAATTTATTGCATGAATCCAGCGTGGTTCTCTTTCCTCAGCAAAAAACCTTCGGAGAGGTTTTTAAGAGCATCTGTCAAGAAGAAGTAAAGTCAGAGTTAGTACAGAGGGTTTAGAATTAAGGTATGGCAATTTTAACAGTAATTGTTTTTGGTTGATAATTTTTTCCCAATGAGGGTGGGGAGGCCCTGGCACAGGTTGCCCAGAGAAGCTGCCCCACCCCTGGAAGTGTCCAAGGCCTGGTTGGATGGGGCTTGGAGCAATGTGGGATAGTGGAAGGTGTCCCTGTCCACGGCAGGGTCACATGGTCTTTAAAACATCCCTTCCAACTCAAGCTGTTCTATTTAGTCTGTGTAGTTGAACTTCTGGGTACGTGACTTAGTTTCATTGAGTGTTGTTGCACTACTCTGAGCTAGTAAAAAATCCCACATGGTTTACTACACCTTCACTGCCCTGCTGTAACTGTTGCCACGGCACTAACTGTATACACAAAATACACTGCATTAGTGCACTTAACATTTGTATTCAGGACAAGCTACTAGTTCTAACCTAATTTCCTTATAGATATTACAGGCCTCTAGTTTGACTACAGCAGTATCCTGCCCTTGCCTTCACCTTACACAAGAAACACGCTCCAATTTGATAAAATCCCACACGCTTATTTTAGACTGCCAGACAAATTTTACTGGAAGCTGTTGTGAAGGGGGAAGGGAGGGTTTCTTTCCAAGGGTAACAAGCTGCCAGACAGCAAAAATTCAGTTTTGGTCCCTAAGATGCTGGAGCAGTTGAGCCAGGCTTGAATCTCTCTAAGGCATCGCTGTAACGATATAAATATGAGAAGCCACAAAGGTGACCTAGAGTTGTCTCCTTCCTCCCATCTCTGGGGTGGAAAATTTTCTGCCGCCGCCTCTAGATGTGGTTTCTGCCAACCCTCTCTCCATTTTCATCTTTGCCTATAGAAGTCTCCGTGGAGGCTGCTAGAAAGGGATGGCTGGGCACTGAGAACTTGTCGTATTTACTACTTTATCCTCTACCAGTCTGCAGGGGAAAAAAAAGGTTGCTGTGAAAGGTGACTAGATGGAGCAGGAAAGTGTCTGACTTTGGAAAGGAACATTTAGTACAGAGACTTTCAGACTTTATAAAATTCCAGCTACAGCTCTCTTCTCCTCCCCATACACAGACAAAATCCAGCCAGCGTCTCAACCAACCTTTCAGAACCTTTTTCTGGCTTGAGGCTAATTGCAGCTCTGCATTCTGGGAAATACAGAGGGTGTCCCAGCCATTGAAACCAAGCCTTAATCTAGACCCGCTTTCCCTCCTTATTAAACTGTTGGTAATTTGGTACATGAGAGGGCTGCTCCTGTGAGCAAGAGACATGGCCCCCTCTCCATCCTCTTATACTACAAAGCTTGCATTTTTCATAGTGGATTAGCAAGTCTAGACATCTTATAAAATGTCAATGAACGTATGGATCTTCGGTGTATATTTCTCAGGAGAGCTCTGCTTGTTTGCAATGCTGCTCTCTCAGCCCGATCAATACAGCCACAACAGCCTTTTGCATTTTCTGTCAGAAAACATTGGATTTTTTATTTTTTCTTCTTCTTTCCAAGGCAGCTAATCAAATAGTGTAGGTAGAGAAAACACAGAGTGGGCGGGAAGTTGGATCCTATGCCGAGCACCCAGGGAAGTTGTGAATAAAGTGTTTTATTTTAATTATTATTACTAACCACAGAGGCACGATAAGAATTATCAGGAGAAAAATCATACCTCAGGGGCGAGACGAGGACTGGGGAAGAGAAGGGAAAGGAGGAGCAGCTGAGTGCAAGAACCCCCACGGGATGTGATTATCTCCTGATAACAACATCCCCAGACTTATTGCTATTATGAAATTTCATTTTTCCATTTTTTTAATATACACAGATACATATATATATATATAAATTATTTAGGTGAAGTACTTCAATTCCCTGCAAACCGCAAGTTTGCATTAAAATGTTTCAACTGTGAGATTCCCAGGTATATTAATTTCCACTCTTTGAGGATATTGAGCAGTCCATCAGAATAAACTCTTCATCCTCGGCTGTTTTATGATATTATTACAATGTATTTTAGTTGGGGAATAGTGGGTGGAACAAGTTTTCAGAGAAATAGGCTTGTTTGGGTTCCATTTGGTTGCTAGAGGGAAAACTCCACATAAAATAACTCTGGATGTTCAGTAAGGGATCCTGATTTCTTCTTAGTATTATTTTTTTCCCCAGCACAGTTATATTTCTTGTCTTCTTTTTAGAAGTCCCAAGTCCCCTCCCAATCTACTCTAATAGTGGAAAGGGGGGATTGCAGTCACAAGACAGAGGGACCTCAAGGACTGCATTCAGCTGTGTGTTTTATATGTTGAGTTTTCTAGTAATTATATGCAAAAATGGGAAAGGGCTTATGCTGTTACTGAAATCAATTTCACAATTTCATTTATGATTTAAAAATTTTTAGTGCTGAAAGATACTTTAAAAATCCACATCATTTTTTTGTTAGACTGGTCCAGATAATGTTTGTTCTTTCTAATTTCCTTTTAGTTTTTCCAGAATGTTTTATTTCTGTTCAAGGCTCTGACTGCAGCTCACAGATGTCATTTTTGGTTAAAGTTCATAGAATCAATGAATGGTTTGGATTGGAAGGGACCTTAAATATCATCTCATTCCAACCCCCTACCATGGGTAGGGACACCTTCCACTAGACCAGATTTCTCAGGAACTACTGAAAATCACAGGCATCACTTTGCTGATTGGATCAGCTTTAAAGCCCGTTGGATGTAGTGAAAAACTCTGTAGCAACTTTAACATGAGGGCTTGGTGTCAATCACATAAGAAGGTGGAGAATATTATTCTTCCCTACACATTAAGTTCACAAATTCCTTTAATAAGTCCTTTGTTTTGTTGTTTTGGTTTTTTTTGTAATCCCAGCAATTCAATATCAGGAAAAACACTGTGAAATTTAATGTGGCCAAAACCTCTGGTTCATAGAATACCCAAGATGCTGCACAGGATCAAGTGAGCTAAATCTTTTCCCATAAAGTTTGGCATTCCTTTTAACTTTTCTTGTCCACATATTCTTTGAGCTATTTCCTTTTCTAAATTATTCCCTATGGAATTATTTGGAAAACCTACAGAAATATTTGGGGGAAGGTATTATACTAAGCCAACATAGAGTTTAGGGGAATTTTAAGCCAGTACAAAAAGACATTTAATACTCTTAGATCTATGGTTATGGTTTTGATATGGTCTCCTTTCTGTTTCATATCAGAATGAGTGAGAGCCTGGGAATGTAATATTCTGTTCCAGTTCATTGTCTGATAAGGCTTCGACAATTGTGTTTTGCTATGAAATGATTTGCAAAAAGGAAAATTCAGACTGGGAAAGAAATTCTACATTCTGATGAAGACAATATTGATTCTTACTTCCGTTTCTGCATTTTCAGTAATTTCACTACTTGATTGTGTGTTGTTTTGATGCTTTTTATCTCTGCTGACATCTCTGGAACAACGCCTGATACACATTTGTTCAGGCAAAATCCCAATCAGCCCTGCAGAATTCATCTAATTGTTCCCCTTCACTAATGTAGCACACAGGCATAAAAAGTGAACTGAAGACAACGTTTCCCAGGTTTTTTTAATCTACTTGAATCATTTTCTGAGAAAGGAACCCAACACTACTCTACTTTCAGTTGAATGAATGCTTTCTTTCAGCTGTAGAGATCACAATACAATTGCAACCTGATCATAGTTGCTGATCTCAGTTGCTCTGACATCACTGAAAAAATCTTACACCACTAAAAAGTAAAGATAATACTACAGATCCTCTTGCATAACCTTCTTTAGCTCAGTTGAAACCGATGGAATCATATTTATTCAATCCCTGGTGATGCTCTAGCCCAGGATCAACATCACAAGCCTGATGGGGTATATACAGACAAAACAAAAATAAATATTTTTTTTTTTTAAATAAACATAAAAATATATATACACATGTATGTACATATATGCACATTTATATGTGTGTGCTCAGGAATAAAGTTGCAGAAGATTCAAGATTTCAGGAAGCTCCATAATTTTGTATATGAAGAGAGAAGGCCAGGCTTCTGAAACCCAGTCTGGGTGGATACTCTCAGGGCAGTCATCCTTCTGCCTGTGAGCCTCGGAGAGTTTTGCAGCAGAAGGGTGATACAGTGGATACTTTGCTGTTTCCAAGCTCTAGGTCACCTGCTCTGATTTGTTACACCCCATCACTGAGGGGTCTTGCTTAAAAGGCAGAAATAAGGTTTAGAAAAAAAAGCTGAAAACCTTAAGGGCTCTATGCAAATTTAATAGTAACAGATTTAGGAACATGATGTGGTTTTGATAGAAGCCCTAGAAGAGACACCAAACAGGTACATAGTCAATTATACAGAATCCCAGAATCCCAGAATCATTTTGGTTGGACGAGACCTCTGAGATCATTGAGTTCAAACTTTAAAGGCTGGAGTAAAGTAAGTATTAAAGTGCTATTATTTTAAGTATTTGATGGATATGTAAACATTTTGCTCTGTTAGAGCACATAAACACTCAGTCCAAACACCATTAAAAGACCTGATATAATTTTGCCTCTATAAAAATGTTTCAAGTCAACTTGAAACTGGACAAGGAAATGTTGTGACCATGAACTGCTTTACTTAGGAGGGGGTAGCTAATTTTCAGTAGAAGAGGGATGCACTACACAGAGTTCAAAGGAATGCCACAAAACTGATCCTTGGGTTGGAAAACAAGCTCTGCAATATCAGGCTTAAGGAGCTCAACTCAGATTATCAAGGGACAGAGGAGAGGTGAGTTGATCACTGTGTAAGGTACTAAGAAATGTTTGATAGCAGGGAGCTTGTCATCCCTGCTAACAAAGGCATAACAACATCCAAAGTCTGGAAGATGGAGTTTACATAAATACAGTTTATTTAAATAAGATGGAATTCCCTGGCACTGTGAGGATGTGCCTTATTGGCACCTGACCAGTGCAGATGCCAATGCCAATTTGGATTTTTTTTTAAGTGTAATTTGACTTCTGTTTACCTATATATTTTGATTTAGGTATTGGAATAATTATTTGGTTTGCATCTGAAGCAGCAGCAGGAGTAATCCAAATTCCTCATGTCAAGTACCTGGAAGGAATCCATGGTGATATGTCTTTTGCATGTTCAGGAACAACACAGTCTATATTTAGGCAATGCTTACAATTCCAATTCGCGTTTCTGAATTTTAGCCTGATATTTGTTGGGAGAGCATTTTTTTTTTTTTGAGGGAATATCTTGGCTGTTGATGATTTGTGTTCCTCTGAAATGTAAGAGGTTGTTTGCAACTGGAAATGGGATATAAAAGAAAAATTTATTTTGCTCCCTGTTCTCTACATACTTGCCATCTACACTGAGCTGGATGTTTTGAGTGAGATTTGTTAGTTATCAGTTCTTCAAGGATCTGACCTCCCTCAAGTCTATGGGGTTTTTAGCACTTAAACTCTTCTCCCAACACATTTTATCTTCTGCTTGTCTGTGTTGAATTTAATCTGCCAT
>WAAG01058544.1:0-10919 GCA_013390105.1 Tichodroma muraria | reverse complement strand
GCCCGATTACCTACAGTAGTTTAGTTAGGTCCACCTGGAGTTCCCACCAATCCTCTTGGGCCCAGATAACCTAAATAATTTTATGTCTGTGTCATAATAGCCATAAAATAATTCTGTGTCAAAACAATTTTGTAAATTAGTGTTTCAACATCTGTCCTGAGTGCAGCTGAACAAAACCCTTTGTGTATAGCTCCAGCCTTTGCGCCTCAAGGACTCCCCTATTATACACCTGTTCTTGACAGATTGAGGCCTAAAACAGGAGAGCTTAGTCACACATTAACCAGCAGGAAGAAAGTCTCTCCTTTTTATTAATGCCTGCCTACGAGTTCAGTGTTTGGAATTCAGTCCTACCTATAAATCAACATCAGAGACTACAACCCAGTGTGTTCAAGAGCTCTGTTTAAACATCAAAAGAAGAACACAGACAAGCGCTATGGTAGAAATATAGCTAATCACTTGCAAATACATCTTTCCTGTCAGTAGGAGCTTAACCTTTTTGTTTAATGTTACTGCAGGAAAATGCACTTATTTACAGTCTATCTATTTTCTTTAAAGCAATAGACAGGTTTGCTATGAAAAATGATCATATTTATTGCTGCAACAACACAAAGAGGATTTTAGAAGTGTTCAGTTGCAGGAAGATTTATGGAATCTTGGGAATTTCAGGGCTTCACAATGATTAATAAGAACAGGAATTACTACGATTGTTGAAAACGTTTGGCCAGCCCATCACTTGATAAAACAGCAGTTTACTGAAAAGGAGAAATATATGTAGGGCTTTTTCTTATTTGTTGACTAGTAATGAACACAACATGATTGCATGTGGCACATTGATTAGATCAAATTAACTTCACACTCTCCTCCTGGCTTTCTTAGCTCGTAGGGGACTCCACTAGGATTTAGCCATAGTGTGCAGAAAATCCTAGAATCTATAGACCATTCCCTTTAATTTGAATGCTGCTGATTATGGATAAAAGATTGGTCACTTCTAGGATTTAAGACTTCAAAGGAAAGGAAAATAAAGAGAGACACAGAGGGGAAAAATACAAACAAAGAGCTCCTGTGAGAAAGGAGTTGAAATGCAGCCTCCTACAAGATGTGGGCTTGGATAGAGCTCCTGAATCCAATTTTTAACTTACTCACACAAACTCCACTGAACTCAATAGCATTACTCCTCTTTTACAAATTGGGAAAAAAAAAGCAGAATCAACCCCAATTTTCTATTGTAGCATAGCTCATTGCCAACAAACACAAAAAAGAGATCACAACATTCCTGGTTTGCTTTCATGTTTTGGGCTTGATGGTGTTTCAGTCAATACAAGTTTGTCATTGATCAGCAGCACGCGCTTTATCAGCGGCATCAGGACCTCTGTATTCCTTGTAATCTGTTTTGTGGATAACAAAAACTGCTCTTCCCAAAGGTGTGGGTTCTAATGCAAAAATAAATTAAAAAAAAAAAATAATGGTAGTACATTTGGTATAGGACCTACCCTCAGATGATAAAAGTTTTCTTAGCTCTGTCCAGATACAAACCTTCCAGTGAGGCTGGTCAGTGCCAGAGTATTCAGCCCCAAGTGGGAAGCTCTGGATTTCATTGCACTGCACTGACCGCCTTGGAATCCAAGATCTCACCATCTCTTGTGGTTTAAGCCCTGTAGTAAGCTGCTCACTCAACTCCCCCTGGTTCAAAGGGTGGGAAAACCAGAGGGGTAAAAATGAAACATCTTGCTGGACAAAATAAAGACAGTTTTATAGGTAAAGCAATATCTGTGGGGAAAGGAAAAACAAAACAAGGAATTAATTCGCTGCTCTCCATGGGCAGATAGGTGTTCAGCCACATCCAGGGAAACAAGACTCCATCACATTCGTCTTCTTCTTGAAAAGACAAATGCCATAAAGCTGAACATTCCTCACCCTTCCTCCTCCTTCCCAGCAGTTTTTACTGTGAACCATGATGCCATCTGCTCTGGAATATCCCTTCAGTCAGTTGGGGCCATCTTCATCCCCTTCCAACTCCTCGTGCACCCACAGCCTCCTTTCTGGTGGGGTGGGGTGAGGAACAGAAAGACCCTGACTCTGTGTAAGCCCTGTTTAGCTGCAGCAAAAATATCCTTGCTTTACCAACACTATCACCAGCACAAAACCCAAACACAGCCCCAGCTACTGTGAAGAACTCCACCCCAGCCAAAACCAGCACAGCCTATCCCTTGTGCACAGATGCAGACACGCAGCCAGCAGCCTTGTGGTTATGCACCACAGGTGTCACAGGAATGAAGAAGCTGCCTCCATTCTCCTTGTGGCACATGCATTTATTCCTTTCCTCCGTCTCACTTTTTGCCTCAGTAGATATTTTTCTCCTGTCCCTCAGGGGCTTTGTGTCACTCAGTTTGGTCCTCTCACTTCAACCCCACTATGAGTCAAGAGCACTGGCTCCTTTTTAGAGCCTTTTTAACTTTTTCTGAAGGGGAATTAGGAGACCAAATTCTGATGGCAGAAACCCCGACTTCCCCTTGAACTCAAGGGAAGGACTTCTGAGACTGCTGCACAACTAAATTAGGCAACAGCCATGTTCCTAAATTTGAAGCTATGAATTAGTTTATGTTTTCTCTAAACCTTTCTTTTCTAGGTTTTGTTCTTTCTAGCCTTTCTCACATTTTCTCTCCATTCTTAATACCATCAGGTAACAGAGGTCTCTCAGTCACTAGTTTCTGATTCTTCATAGCATTCCACCTCCACTCCACTGTGCATCTCAAAAATGAACTGAAAAACAAAATTATGACCTTCTATGGGCCTTTATTTCCCAATTTGAGGGTTTTTTTTGTAGTATTTTGGCCTAGTAGCTGCTTATTCCCTGTTCCTACAGACCACTTCAGGCTCCAATTTAAATGAAAGCTGCCCTGACATATAAGACTGCCATGAATTGCCCCTGTCCTAATGTAAGCTACAGTGCTTTCATTTCCTGGAGTGCTAATGGTAAAAATACAGCACTAGAGAGCATCACAGACTGTACAATGCATTATAAATAAAGGTACATGCACTACAGTATTCAAGATAAAAGGTATTAAGCTTACTGTAGGGGTACTGTAAAATTTAGTGCTCTGTAGAATATGCTAGTAGTCCCTAAAACAGCAGTCAGATACTCACCAGGCACAAAGACAAAGCAAATTCAGGAAAGAAACTGTCAATAGCACAAGCTCTAGAAACCTTCAAAGAGTTCAGGTCTGATCTATTTGCTCTTTTTGCTCTTATTCAGTACTTTTTTTTTTTTGGTTTTTTTTTTGGGGGTGGGGAGGTGAGCTGCTCCATTGAAATCATGGTGTGGGAAAAAAAGAAGTACTGTGCAATGTGGAAAAAAGTAAAAAAGTCAGTACCTGCAAACTCTGCAGAATAGTTCTTGCCAAAACTGTGCTGTTTGAGACCCGTTGGCTTCAATAATGTTCACATAAACATATCTCAGTCCTCCTTGGACTGAAACCCCTCCTGCAGTTTTTGCTCTGGGCTGGTGCAGTACCTGACCCTCCAAGATCCTGGGGAGCCCAGTTTTCCAAGACGTAACAGAAAATAAGCCTTGTCTGTGGCTTCACTTTATTGACTGCAAATTTTATCAAGTTCATCAAGGCCAAGTGCCAATTCCTACACTTGGGTTGCAACAGTCCTGTGCAGTGCTGCAGACTGGGACAGAATGCCTTGGAAAGCTGGAAAAGGGCCTGGGCGTGCTGGTGACAGCAGATGAACATGAACCAGATGGGCAAGAAAGCCAAAGGCACCTGGGCTGTGCCAGCCGTGGTGTGGCAGCAGGGCCAGGGCAGTGACCGTCCCCTGCGCTGGCGCTGCTGAGGTCACACCCGAGGGCTGGGTCCGGTTCTGGGACCCTCAGCTCAGGAAGGACATTGAGGGGCTGGAGCGTGTCCAGGGAAGGGAGCGGAGCTGGGGAAGGGTCTGGAGCACAAGTCTGATGAGAGCAGCTGAGGGAGCTGGAAAGGGGCTCAGCCTGGAGCAAAGGAGGCTCAGGGGGGACCTTCTGGCTCTGCACTACTCCCTGGCAGGAGGGAGCTGCCAGGTGGGGATTGATCTCTTCTTCCAGGTACTAAGTGACAGGACAAGAGGAAATGGACTCAAGTGGCATGAGGAGAAGCTTTGATTGGACAATCTCATTACATGTGAGGGTTTTTACAGCAGAAAACACAGTCCAGATGCAGAGAACTTTTCTTCCAACAAACATTCTTTGCTATTGGTCTCTGATGTTCAAGTCCATAGCACTAGTTGTATGAACAAAACAATTGTTTTTGAATTCCTATCCATGTAGCCTCATAGAATTTGGTTTTGCCAAAATAGCAAGAGCAGCTGATCACTATCTGGACCCTCATATGTCATTATTTAACTCTAAATTTCCTTTAAGTTACTGAAAATCTGCTCTTTGCTCTGCAGTACTCTGCACTCCTCCTGTCATGCCATTAAATCTTCAGGCCTATTCAGATGTATTATTCATACGCTCATTGCTTCCAAATACAGAATATCAGATATAACTCAGCTGGGCCTCCATCCTGCAAAACAATGTACCTGTGTTATTTTCAGCACCCAAGCAGAGAGAAAAAGCTGGAGAGAGTCCTTAGTCTTAAATTGTGCATACCTGCTTGTAGGATCATGTCTTTTGTCTGTAAGGGCTGAAATAGCAAAGTATCTTGGTCTAACTTATCACTTCTTTATTATTCCCTTTAAAAATGTAAGTTGATTTTAAAATAAAACATCCTTCTGAAGTGGAAAGTTCAAACATTTAACTTGAAAAAGAAAAGTCTCTGCCAATGCATTTAAAGTTTCGCCTTTTCTAAAGCTCTATTTCAATGAAACTATTAAAAAAAAGTGATTGAATTGGGGTGTATTTTTGTTCCTTCCAGGAAAATGCAGAATTAAATAGCTCCTGCCTCTGAACTGCTCATCTACAAACTTGCACCAAGTCCAGGGGTTTATAATGGAAAAATAAGTATAAAATAAGGGCAAAAACAGGCTAAGTGAGCCCACCCATCCTAGTACAGTGGGATCCAGTGTTACTTGAGAGCCCTCAGGACATCCAGGTCACCTAGAAGGAGATGACTAAGTGTGAAATGGTGTTACAGATACCCATTCCCTTCTGGAGCAGCAGGTCAGCAGTTGGCATTTCAAGTGTCATTAAACACCCCTGAGCTGTGTCCATGACCATCCCTGTCCTGCTTAAACCAGCTCAAAACACTAAGCTTGCAGAGCTGGATCTGGTCATGAAGCCATTGAATGGAATCATTTAGGCTGGAAAAGACCTTCAAGATCATTAAGTCCCCATAGATGGGGCCATTAAGTCACCTGCAGGGAAGGACCCATGTTGAAAGTGAAGTTTTCCATGAACTTGTACTCTCTGGCTGCTTGACCACCACCATCTCCAACCCATTCTCCAGATTCCACTGTCTTTTGGCTAAAAGAAACAGTGGCAGAGAGGTCACACAGTGGAGGAAGTGGTTGAAAACTGAGGTGTAATTCTATAGGACCAAGTATATACAGAGCATTCCAAAAGCATGGTATGTGACAGACCTGAGCACGTAGTGATCCTCAAATCTGGGGAGAAAGGATGGAACTCTAGATCTCTGATAACTCTCAACAGTAAAACAGAAAAAGAAATATACATATATATGTATATACGCTGTGCCTCAATTTTAATAATTAAGGGAAAATTCTACTCTTTTATTTATGTCCTTGGAGTTTTCCAATAACCAGTTCAGGAGCTGTGAGCTAAACATGCTTTCCAATGGACTGTGTGCAGCGAGCCAAGCTCCAGCTGAAAGCTCTGTGCCTAGACACTGATCAGATTAAGGACCTGCAACACTCAAGCTGGAGCCCTTCGAGTGCAGACAGCATGTTCAGAGGCAGGGGCCACTTGAACAATATGTGCCTGTGCATGAATCCACCTTCCACTTCTGCCTGGCCGTGGGGCAATTGCCCATTCATTGAGAACAGGGCATTCCCTGCCACTCCGATTACCTCCTTCCCCTGCAGCCACTGGAGCTCTCAGGGGTGCTTGAAAGGAGGCGCTGGTTTTATGTGAATCAGAGCTGATGGTGCAGACGCCTTTGGGAAATAATCAATTACTGTGCTAGAGCAGCGCCTGGTGCTGATGGAGATCTCTGCTGACAAAAGCCCTGCCCTCACAAGGTGCTCAGCGCTGGGTCCTCACTTTGCCTTTCGCACCTTTCAGGACAGGGCATCCTGATGAAAATAGACCCAGCAGAGGCTTCAGCTGATCTGGCCTTCAGTGCAAATTCTTTGATTTACTCTGGCAATATCAGGACCTTAACCTGACTTTTTTGGAAATGATCTGGGCCCAACATGCTTTGATAGTCTCTGTTATAAGGAAAGCTATGCAATTGCTCGTAAGCAATTAATTGTCTTCTTATGCAGATTTAGCCATTATTATAGTTTTGTTTTATTTTAATTGCTGATGATTCTCTTATTTGTGATTCTTTAGCAGAACTCCCTGATTGGAATATAAGGGCACGCTTGTGAGGCTTTTGAAATTAAATCCGCAGTGGAGCAGCAACAATTCAGCCCTAATCCCTTTCCCATTAGTGACAATAAACAGTAGCTAATCCTTAGCAACACTGAAGGACGCTTGAGCTTGCAGTCTGTCATATCCTCTCAACGTGCCCCCCAAGAAAAGGCATGGGGGATAACAGTACAGTGCATCTCCTCCTAGTGGCAACGCAAGGGACATCACAAATTCACGGGATTCTACCACTGTGACAGGATGTCATTTCAATTGCCTTATTAACCATATGAAAAAATACATCACAACAGTGAGAAAACTTCTCAGTTATCTATATCTTACCCCTAAGGCTATTGTCATGAGCCAGTGGCATACTAAGGGAAGAGTACTAATTCAGTTGTCAGCTGCCTTGCCTATTAAACAGGAGGAAAAAAATACCAGCAACAAAATTGAAACAAGTAATAAGGGTAAGAGAAAGGTCTGGATACCCTTGTCCACTCGATTTCTTGAATTAAACAAATACAATTACTTCTCTTGTTTGCCCTGTCACATAGCATTGTACTCGGAGTATCATGCTGCCTTCTAATTGAGTATTTTCTCTGCTTAAAATGGTACATGGATTGCACTTTAAAAACGTAAGTGCTGGAATATTATACTCCAAGTTCATGACCTGCATTGTAAACCATAAGAGGATGAGCAATGATCAGCTAAACTAAAACATGTTCAGGGGCTGGAAAGAGCAGGCTCACTGCTAAGGATTAAGGAAATCTGTTGGCTTCTCTGTAGATAATCTGGGTTGTTTGATTAACCATAGACAAACTCTTCATGGCAGGAGGTGAACAGTCTCCAGGTGCTTGTTCTACAGAGATCAGAGAGTTTTCTAAGAAAAAGGCAATGAAATGATTGTGTCCCTGCTCTTTGTAGCGGCAATGCAGACAGGGCTCAGTTTCCTTATTTCGGTGTCACTTGGGAGGATTCTGCAGGTCCATAAGGACACAGATCTCCTGCAAACCCAATGCCAGACCAGACCACTCTGTGCACATATCACAAGATGCCTCAAATGTCCCTACATGACCATATTTAACCAACTGGAACCTACCATAAAACCCAAATTTATAAACAAGTTTTTTAATATTAGTGACTGGCAATGTTTCCCTCCAGTTTTGGAGCACGATGCTGGTGTCAGGTGTGGAGTGTGCTGGAGGAGGTGTAAATCTTAAAAGCGTTCTTTTCAGGAGATATAATACTTTTTTCTTCACAATTTTGGTGGCTGATGTGGTTTGAGGCATTTGGGAAAGGTTCATTTTAAGACTAAGCCACCCACTGTGCAACGCATCTGCCAAGCCAAGAGCAGCTATGGATATCAGAAATATCTTGGAATATTTGCCCAGAGATGCTGTGGCTGTCTCATCCCTGGAAGTGTTCAAGGCTAAGCCGGATGGGGCTTTAAGCAACCTGGTCTAGAGGAAAGTGTCCCTGCCCATGGCAGAGGAGTTGGAATGAAATAATTTTTAAGGTCTCTTCCAACACAAGCCCTTCTATGATTCAATGGTCCCTCCTTGCCTTGAGTCACATCGCCAGAAGGATTCAGGAATCCTGTAAGCTCATGGTCCATAGGCTTAGGCAGCTGACACAGATGATCCTTCCTCATCTTCTTCTCTGAATCCACTTTGCCATCACCTTTACTGTATTTTGTCATTTGCACTTCTGCCAAAGATATGTGCAATTCTACACCTTTGTTTTGTTGGGATCTTAAAGAGGTAAGTGACTACAAATTAAGGGGAAATAGCCCTTCCAGAAGACAGAATAAGGTCATTCCATGCCCACAGGAAAAGTGTGGAACTATTTTCTAGTGGTGGGAGCAGGACTTCTATTCTTTCCTAGATACCAGCTAGTTGCAGAAAGTGCACTGTAAGGTATGCAGGATGATAACAGGGGGAGGAAAGGTGTTCCAGTGAAGATGTTGAGTCTGTAGCCATCAGAGGGCTGTTAAATAAAGTCCAGCTATGGAAAGAAGACATTCTTTCTCCAGATGGAGAAAAGAACATTTTTTGATGTTCTGTTTGATTTAATTTCAAATCTGATGTTCTGATGTTTTGATTTTCTCCAGATGGAGAAAAGACATTCCAACCAGATGGAGCATGGTCCTGGGTGATCTGCTCTAGGTGGCCCTGCTTGAGCAGGGAGGAGAGGGACCACATGACTTCCAGAGGTCACTTCTATCTCAACCATTCTCTGATGGAGCAGCAGATGGTTTGGAGGGCACTGGCAGGAACTCAGTTCTAGGGCTCTTGTACCTTCTTCACCACCTGAATCCCATAAGAGTCTCATTTTTACTGAGCATTCTCTGCACCAACTGTCCCTTTGTCTCCTTTCTTTGCAAGATGTTTTGGGTCCATCAAGCATCACAAAGCAGAGACCCCTCCGCCATGACCCAGCTGTTTTTCTCAGGGCACACCTTGACTAGGGTCCCAGGAGAAATCAGGACAGCCCCTGCTGCAGCTGGCCCCAGGGGCAGAGAAAAGGCTCTCACACTGTTCGTCCTACCAGTAGGAATGTTGCCTTTAGCCTTCACTGTGTTGCCATCCTTAATATAATCATAACAAATAAAAATATGGCACACTCACTGGACTGAAGATATCAGGAGGTAGGATAATTGGTATTTCCAGGGAGCAGGAAGCCAGTCTGGGTGGTTCTGTTCACATTATACCATGGTAATGTCACTATCAGAGTACTGATATCCAGTAACATCAGCCTGAACAAACTCAGAGCTGTGAAAATAAGTTTAAAACCTCTCCATGGAAATATTTCACTGACTAGTTCTCAGTATTCATGAGGAGAAATATTTATTTGGGTGAAAACATAGATCCAGCTCCTTTCAGTAAATTAGTAACAGACAATGCAGAGTCAAAAGGGTATCTTTTTTTCCTTTTTTTTTTGAATTTTATTTGTGCCAAGCCTTCAGCAATTTGTAATTAGATCTTTCATGCTGAGAGAAAAAAAAGAGAAAGAGAGGGAGAGAGAGACCCATATTTCTGCAAAATCATTAGCACTTTTGGCAGCAGAAGGCTGGATCCTCAGCCTGTGTAAATTGGAGGTAGCTGCAGTGAAGGCAACAGGGAGATGCTGATTGACACCATGGATATCATTCCCACAGGACCCAAGTCTGGAGCAGCAGCAAAGGGTGGTGAGCATGTATTAGATCAAACATTAGCATGTTTGGGAAGATGGAGATGAGAGATAGAAGAGGGAGAGCAGAGCAGGGTGCAAACTCGTGGGGTCTTGGAGAAATCAGGCCTGTGGACAGCCAAGAGAAAACGGAGAGGAAAGGAAGGGAAGGACTGAGAAATCTGATAGTCACAAAAACCTGCTAGAAATCTAAATGAAGGGGTAGGAGAGACAGGAGGGTATTTAAAGAGGAAATTTAATTTTTCAAGCTACTCAGAATTTAATAATGGGTGATTGAAAGAGTATTTGGGAGAGATAAATAATTTTAAGTCTTCCAATAATCAATTACTGAATAGATGAGTTAATTTAACAAGATACCAATAGACTTGGCTAAAAGACCCTTTTTATATTTATTGCACTAATAGAGTACCTTCTGGCAGTTTTGGTTTTACGCATAAAACTGAGTCAGAAAAAGCAGCCCTACAACTTCTCTTAACCTCCCAAGTGAGACAGAGAAGGGATGCAATTATTTGGATGCTGAAATCTTTGAGGGGGAGAATGGTCATTGACTCCATTGTCACTGAAGAATGTCTCGTATCCACATATTTATATACATATTTATCTACAGAACAGCATGTGAAGCAGGACCATTGGACTGTCCCATGAGCTGGAGCTCAATGAAAGTTGAGTGAATGAATCATGTCCTGGGTCTGTTAAAGCTCTCTGCATTTTTCATGACAAAGGCTCATCCACAGCCAGGTGTTAATGATATGCTCCAGTTTCTGTACAACAGAACCATCACTGTTTATTTCTGTTTCTTCAGGACAAACGACCTACTTGGTACCATTCCCAGGAGAGTTAGATTAATTTATATTGTCTTCCATCTCTGTCCCTGTGCTTTGCTTCACACTTCATTGAGACTCCAGTAGCATAAGTGCTTTTCTTTCAAGACAGGACTTTACAGCTTGCAGGGAACCGCAGTATTCCAAGACTGCTAAAACTGTCCTTGAGCAGTTGATTTGGTATTCTTTTACCAGGATCTTGTAAAAGATAATCCTTCATCCCAGTTAGTCATCTGGATTTTCTACCATGGTCTGTGGAGGCAAATCTCTCCAGAGGGTGCTTCATCCTCCTGTTGATGTTCCTGTTACTCAGTGTGTCTCAGTCTCATCTATATTTACCTCACAGTTAAAGTCCTTGTTTTTCAGGGGGAAAAAGGGAGTTTTTCTTTCGAGAAGTAAGC
>WAAG01058538.1:4558-42319 GCA_013390105.1 Tichodroma muraria | reverse complement strand
CTGGCCAGGGCCTAAAGGGCCAAAATATATCACAAATCCCAGCTAAGAATCTTTTAGGTTCCATTGCTTCTGTCATTCTCACTCAGACGGTTTTTTGAGCGTTCATTTATGTTTCTCCAGAACCTCTGAGTTATCTTTAATCAAGACTTATTCGTTGATGACAAACTACATTTTGTCATTCAGATGTTCTACTTCTATCCTAGGAATGCAGCTAGATTAGAGTTTGCCCTATCCCAGGAAGACTGTGAGATGTTAATCCATTCTCGTGTTACATCTTGGCTGGGCTCCTCACACTCTTTGCTGACAGCTTTAACAAGCAGGGCCATGAATTTATTGCAGCTTAAATCGAATTTATCTGCAAAAGATGCCACCTGAGACTAAACATTCATGTATCATTTTGCCTGACTTTAGAACCCATCAACTCTCTCCCCAGGAAAGTGGTGTACTGATATTAACAATTCCTCTGTTCATGCTTATTGCATTCACTGATCCTCTGCAGTGGCAAACATCGCTCCAGGCTCATCCTTTCCCTTTGCTCCTGGTGGACAGATTTAGTGATCTGAGTGAGGGCAGAGAGCATACTAATTAAATTCAGATATTGAATCTAAATCAGGAGTTGCTACAAATGCCAGGGAAGGCAGGGGAAACACAGTTCAAAAAGAATTCATTGCCCCTGGGACTAAATGGAAAGATCTGTCAGAATGCAAACAGAAATGTTAGGGTAAAGAGAAATAACAAGAAAGATACTTTCACAACAGAATCATGGCAAAATTTTTATGTTAAACGGATTGTAGAAAGTAAATCAGATCAAAGCTAGAAGTAAAATACAGCATTAATGAAAACAGCATATGATTAGGTTCATTAGCATATGATGAAGTTTCCTTCATCAGAGGCAGAACACATTTCTATACTCAATTTACTCCCAGGTTGCAACAGGCCACAACTGCATCCATAAAAGCCAAAGTGTAAGAGGAAAACCAAAAGGGACTTATAAGGATAGATCTTAAGGACTAAATGTAAGTGGCACAGCCAAATGGATGGGGATGAGTAGAAAGATTGGCAAGAATCTGCTGGGAAAACTACCATGGAAGGGAGGAATTTGCAAAAGTTCAGGGGGCTCAGCTAAGAAAAAGAGTAAGTCAAACTTTGAATAAAGGAGAGTCCAGGGTTACTGTCCAGAAAATGGTGAACTTGAGAGATCTGTTCACCTAAAATACCTTCTCCAGGGAAGTAAGTATGATGGCTGATGTAAATCGGGAATGGGCTAAAGGGCAATAGAAAGAAAACATTTTTGTATTTTTTGTTCATAAAATAGCTACNAGAGAAGAACATTTTTGTATTTTTTGTTCATAAAATAGCTACATTTTTAAGCACCAAAGGATAAATCCTCAGCTGGACTAGACCAGTGCAGCTGCACCAAAGCCTGTCAGTTTACACCAGCCAAGATCTGGCATACCTATCGTAATTCACATGCTGGGTTGCAAACTGTAATTAACCCTGCCTCACCCAGCAGAGTGCCCTTGCCCTTTATATTTGTTAGTCAATACGTGCTTTAGAAAAAGAGGGCTGAAAGGACCTTTTGGATCGTCTGATCCTGTCTTTTGCTGTTACAGTGAGCCATAACCACTCCAGCTGACAAATTGTAAAATGACTGTGGTTGCTTGCTCCCACTGCTCTTTGTAAAAAAAGCCACTTGTATAACTTGTCAGGGAACCTAACATCTAGAATAACAAAATCTGTTTTTAAATCCTCCCTCTTTCTTTGTTAACAATGTTCTTCTCTTACTCTGGTCTTTAACTTGGTCTTTAAGTGAAAGACGGGTAAATGCCCCTTGTAATTACACCTAATAAATTAGAGGAATGGTGACATTTGCTAAAGAATAAAGATGCTACTGTATGGCTTCTTTGGGATCATTTTCGTAGGTGATGCATTGAAATGGACCATGCTCACATGGACCCTGAAAGGCTATGATTGCCAGGACCAGTCATGACAATATTTTGTTTACTTTCTTTGGAAAGGCAACAGTATTGAGTGGCTGGAGATGCCAGACTGAAACCCTGATCCAGATGAAGTCAGCATCAGCTCTGCCAGTGGTGATGATTGTTTTGCATCTGCACACCTCAGATACTTGTGACATCTGCCATTGCTCCTGTGCACCAAAATTCCTTCACCATCCTAAGTTCACATCAGCAAAGAGCTCTTGTGTCTCCCCATTCCAGCCTTCCCACATACTTTCAGAAAGCAAAACTGAATGACCTTTCACCAGACCAGAGTACCATCCTCCACATTCAATGGTGCCTAACTTGCCCTAGGTCATCACCAATAGGTTTTTCACAGGGTTAATGATTTTGGGAAGCTCTGAAAAGCATTAGCACAGAGAGCAATGTAGAACTGAGGTCATGCCAGGGGGAGGTGGAAGCCTCACGAGACTGGCCTGACCACAGTTGTCCCAGAAAAAGGGCATTCACCCGATCCCAGACAAGGGCGAGTGGGGAGAAAAAGAAAAAAATAAAATCAGGCCCTGGCTTATAAAAGGTAGTAGAAATTAGAAGAAATGCTGTTCTTTACACGCAAGGAATTGCACAGATCAGAAATAAGCTTTGTAATACCAGGGCAGAAGTTGACTGGGGAGCAAATTCACTCTTCAGTGCTGCACTCCACAGTGAATGAGGAAATAAAAAGGCCTACTGAAATCCATTTTCCCTGGCAAGTATCTTCAATGAGATTATCGAAACAAAGATACTAGAAATCCAACAGATTTATGGGCAGTGATAGTAACAGATCATTTGATACATGTGGAAAAGCAACCAAGCTTTCAAACAAACCTCTCAACTCAGAGGCAGAAGTCNTTATGCTTAGAAATACACCTTTTTGAAAGTTCTGTATTTGTTTTCTTTTGTAGGGCAATTTTCTGCTCAGGTCCTAAGCAGCACCGCACACTTTCTTCTGCACAGACTTCACCTTTCCCCTGCCTTCTGAAAGAGCAAATCATCATGAAGAATAGAGTTCAGGCTTTGTTGTTCCTGTCCAAGAGCTGCAGACAGGGGAAGGCAAACAGAAGAAGGTTTCTGTGTTACAAGACACAGATTAGAGAGGAAACCCAGCATCCTTTATAAGGTCACGCAAGTTAAAGAGGAAGGAACTGGCTCTCAATGCTTCACATGCTGCATGTCCACGAATACCTTGCAAATATTAACTAATCCTCATGAACCCCCTGAGACAAGTTAATATAAACCATTTATATGTAGGCAAACAAACAGCAGGAGTGTCCAGAACCTGCCTGGGTGCTTTGTCAGCGACTCAGGAACTGGAGTAGGTCAGTCAAACATCTTCCAACTTTCTCTAGTCCACTGGCTTCAGTGTTATCAGAAAACATAACCAATACCATGTTAAAGGTCCAAGCACGGCCCAATCCTCTCAGACAAGCTGGGACATAACATTTCATGGAAATCTCTGCCAGGATTATCAGACGAGAGCAGTTTTAAAGGGTTGGGAGAAGAAACTAAGAGAAAGGCTGGCCATTTCAGCTCAGCTTTGGAAATTTTGGGTCTCTTCCAGGTGTGACTCCGTAAAATTTGCATATGTGGCATTTACATCCACACAGACATCAAAGAAATTCTTCATTTAGAGAATTCTCGGCACTAAGACTGACAAGCTAAAAGACATTTTCCCATGAAAGGCATACCCTCCTTGTGTGTCTAATACAGGAATTTAATGCAGCACTTCAATAATTAAATTTACACCCTTACGTTCTGTCTCCTCACCTTATTTAATTTCCTTAATTACTAAGGAATGAATTCCATTCCTTATTTGAGCTGGTGAGCACAGAGAAATGTTTTCTTCCTTTTTGATAGAAGAAGTTTTTATTGGCAACAAGAACCTGGCCAGTTTTATCCAACTTTTCTGTCTGAACTGTGAGACAGAGGGAAAGCAGCAAGAGAAGATGTTTGGCCTCTAATCCTACAAAATGTAGTGGCTTGGAGTGAAGTGGGGCAGCTGTACACAGTTTAGTGCAGTAGAACTAAGGGAGTCCTCATCTAGATAAAACAAATTTGGTCTACACTTGGCAGCAGTAAATTCAAATACTTTAAAAGGTGTTACCTTAGCAAGGGAAATGATTGGTCAAAGGAAGTGAGGCACATGTAACAATTTGATATGGGGATGGAATCCAGGATTCCCATGGTCTGTTCCCAGCCTTGCCACTGGCCTCCTGTGAAACTAGGAGGCAGTCACTCAACAGCTTTTCCTTCAGTTTACTCTTCTTTATAGGATGTTATAGGACTTAAATGCAGGATCTTTCACAGAGGATGTGTTCCTACAATTCGTTATGTGGGCTGCAATGCACCAGCTTGTGCTTTGACATCATGGGCTGAATAGTGCCTGAATTGCTCCATGCCTTGGTTTTCCACTGACATAAAGAGAATATTCACGTGCTTTGAGATCTTGGATGGAAAAGAAATGCAAACACAAAAGTGCTACTCTTCTATTGAGAGGAAGAGACAGTTAAATTCTGCCCTTTTGCTTCCCTACTCTACTGGGATTGGCATGAAAACATAAAGATGACAGGCTGGGCCCCATTCTATTAAGATTTAAATTTAGCAAGGAACTGGAAAACTACTGGGAGCCTTATGTCTAACCTCTGCCTCAGAAGCAAATATGCATAATTCTTGTTCCATAGCTAAATTTGAGTGAATTACCAAATGTTGGACCAATAAAAGAACTGTCCAACACAAACCTTATCTGCCCGAGATGCACATATCTGCTTACAATATCCTTTGTTAGTTAAACAAAACAGAATCATTGTTGCTAAGAAGTTAATATTGTTTAAGAATCACTGGCTTACACACAGAACACTCTCCTGAGTTCCCCCAAACACATTCCTTTTCTGTTCCCTTCATTTCTTCCCCCCCTTTTTTCCCTTTTGTACTGACTTGGCTAAGGCTGACGTTTCCTTTAGGTGAATTTGTTCATAAGGTGGAACTTTGAAGCAGGCAAACATTTCAGCTGATACAGTGAAGGGTAAATAGCTGTTCAGATCAGAGCAAACAATTAATTTGAAGAGCAAAATATAACTGAAGTAATTTCCCAAACATTGAACAGGAGCCTACTTGCTCTACCTCCTACCAGCTCGCTCTTTTCTTGCTTGCAGCCTTTTAAACTTGTGTTGCCAGTGTCCAAAATTCCTTCATCCAAAAACCGAGTTATGGCAAAATAAATTCAGCCACAGTGTTCCAATGCCTCTGTGAATGAATAAACACCCTTCACTTCTTTCTGTGATGAATTTTTAAATTTGATCATCTTTTCTAGTGCTGGGTCAGTACATGCCACAAACATCCACATGGAAATGAAAATAAAAAGAAACACTTCATTACCAGAGCAGTATCAGTCAAGATGCCAGATGTAAACCACATACCTGGCAGAAGGACATCATTCCATGGCAGCTGCCAATGTCCCCCTGATGACAGCAAAGCTACACTTGGTACTGCTCTGCTAAAACCATCCATCCTCTCCCTACATTTTCCATACCCTGCAGCATTATGAAGGCTACCATGAAAAGCCCATTTCTGTCAGGGCAATTTCACCTGCCTTGTAAGGTGTCTGCCAACAGAACTGTACCCAGCTGAGAGCTTACCATGTCACAGCTCTGACTGATGCCATGTGCACCAGCTGTCCAGAGCTGCCTGGTTTGTGAGCTCTGAGAGCGCTCCTGGGTCCTTGGCCACTGCTATCTGCAGAAAGCTGTGCAGGATAAACGAGGGCACAGCAAACTCCCTGCCACTGTAACCAGACATCCCGAGCATTTCCCCATGAGGCTGCAGCCTGCAGCGTGGGCAGGCACAGATATGCTGGGGGGATGTAGGCGAGACATACTTATAAAACCCAAGAAGAGATGTTCTGCTCTCACAGAAAAAGCACTGATAAGAGCCACTTTTTACAGCATGTGCTTTCCCATCAGAGGTTAACAACTCAAATACTTGGCTTTAACTGGCTACCAATTTTTCTAGCCTAAGGACTGCTGAAAAACATTTTTGAGAGTCTGAAAAATGAAGCCTTTCATTTTACACACAAAACAGGCAGAGAACTGGAGGCAGGGGTGAAAGCTGCATGATCTAGAAATCAGTCTGAGGGTCCGTGTCAGACTTTTCATGGTTTTTATTCCACAGGCTGGCATTGAGCAACCCCTTAAGGCATGAAAAATCCTCGTAACTAGACCAGAAGCAAACTCCTCTTCAGCAAGCACAAGGGGACTGAATCCAGCTGAAACTCGTGGCCAATGCACAATTCACTCTAAATTTCTCCTGGCATCAAGTAAGCCTCATTATGAGGATAATGTTCAGATCTCAATGTGTATCACAGCAGAGCAGGGACAGGTGAAATGAGCTGTCTCTGCACTGAATCTGTTTGACACCACGTGCTAACTCTTCAAGGTAGAGAGGTAAAAGATATGCCCCAGCATTGCAGAAATGACTGGCGGAACTAAAATATGATAGTGAAAAGTGTTGACTGAGTTTGTCTTGCAAAGAAACTTTAAAGTCTGGCTGTTAGGGGCTCCTGAAATAACATTTCCCAAAGGTTTACAAAAAACTACAATGAAGCAGTCAGTGAAGATGCATCGTTGTCCCATCCTGGGCAAAATTAGAATATTTCATCACATGTCATCAACCACTAAAGGAAGAAAGCACATGGTGACTCATCACGGGTGAGATGGTAGGGATCTGTGGCTTCAGAGCATGAGGAATTACTCTGCTTCACAGTTCTGTCCACTGGGAAATCACACATGGTTATGACATACAGCACAAACCATTTGTAACACTCCCACATTACCCTGGAGTTTGGGGGATCTTTGTAAGTATATTTCACAGAATCTCGATTTGAATGTGAATTTAAGAGCTAGATGGAAGAATGTGTTCCTTTTCAGATCAAGAGAGATCACTCAATAAAATCAGATTAAATGAAACATTAAGTGATGCCAAGATCAAAGAGTTTCTCATCTCAGAAATGCCTCCCTACTCTACAGTTAGATACAATCACAGCAGAACATAACTAAAGAGATTCAAAGCATCTATAAAAGAAAAGGAAAAAAAAAAAGAATAAAGAACAATGCCCTAGATGCCCTAGATATAAATTGCAGGACTATCCCCTTCTGCCTTCAAAACATTGTATAATCTGCTTTCTGGATCGATTGGGGTACCCCTTTTACACCACAGAACACGAACACTCTCTGGAACCAGAAATGTAGATAAACCTCCCAGGAGCTAAAGGCTGACAAACCTCCCACTTGCTGATCCAAAACGTAACTCTTTCAGCAGCTTGCACAGAGGATTATACAAATACATTATTTATGCACATACCTCAACTCTAACATGGCCCACACAATTCATCCACACAAGGAGCCCAAAGGGAGAGCAGGTGACATGTGACAAACAGGACTCGTCACATCACTGGTGCTTGGGATAGAGGGAATGGCCAAGCAGGGGCAGATAGGAGGCTTCTCAGTCCCAGTCCAGGGCAATGGGTACTTCCATAAACCCGTCACAAATCCAGACCAGGGGTCTTGCTACACAGATCCCTCTCTCCCTTATATCACCTGAATGAGCTCTCCCACTCTCCTCACCTTCCCTCAGGTTCACCTACAATGGACCTCTCCTTGCACTAGTCCAGCTCCACAACAGCTCCTATAACTTTCCCCTTTCCTCCAGCTCTGTTACACAAGCTACTACCTGCTATTTTAGATTATGCATAGCAACGTGATGATGAAAACAGAAACAGCAAGTTTGGGTTAATTTCCCTCCCTCCTCTCTTTGTTTGGTTTTCTGGAACTACTTCATCCCAAACATTTGTAAATAGTGCTTGGAGTTACATTCCAAGTTTCAGCAGTAAACATTAAACTATCTAATATATATATAGAAGGATGTCTGCTCTTCCAGTGTATCCAGGCAACCTTGCAATACAAAGTTAAAGCACAGCTATTTGTTCAAAAAGTGTTTTCACAGCTATTTCCTCTTTCCCCCCCCTTGACTTTTTCCACTAGGCACCACTTGTATTTATCATCGGGAGATTCTGTTCCCTTTTTCCTTTTTAAAGAACTTTATAACAGCTTGTTTTAAGAGCAGCAAAGCATAGACACTTAGCTTATAATAAAGCTTGATTTAGTTTGTGACAAATAAAGAAAAATAACAAAAGTTTCATGAGAACACCTGAATAAAACTCCTGTGTCACGTGCTGTGGTAATTCTGGAAAGAAGATAATTTCCAAATACTAAGGAAATTAGAATGCTGTAAGGAAGGAAGAAAACTCCATTTACACAAACACTAAAGCAAGCTGAAAATGTGGTTTACTGCATCCTACCTAACATTAGTTGAAGGTCTCAGAATAAAACAAGTTTCCTCAGAGTACAAAGGTCAGGCTGAACTAAAATTTTTCTGAGGGAAGAATATAAATTTTTATTAAATTTTTCAATTGAAAGCTCTTTGGAGTAAAAAGCCAGCATCTCAATAGGAAGCGTTCTTCACTTCAAAATGTCAATTCAAAATGAAAAGTGCTACTTTGACATATTGGACACCTTTATTTTGGTAGGCAATGTTGACATTTTATGTTGTTTCTTCTTTAAAAATCTCTTCAGAATATTTTTCTACTACATGGCTCATAATTTCAACTTTTGCTTCCTATTACAATGAGAAACAATTTTTCCTGCTTATTAAAGTTTTCTTCTGGGCTAAAAAAGTCAGCTGAACATTCCCTGATTTCAGTGCCATTCTTTTCTCATGAAGTGCTACAGTACATAGCTGACATTATTTTATCAGAATAGCAGTCAATTAAATACTACACATTTTGAAAAAAAAATTGAAAATGTTTATTTTTTTCAGCTTTTAGGGTGAATGGAGAGGAAGCATAAAGAAAATTCTCTGAAGATGTAGCTATGTATTTTGGCAATAGCATTCTCATTCCATCTTTTGCACAGCTACTTCAGTGTTTTCCAGCTATCTTCATATGCCCAACAAACTAAATAGTGGGTGACACTAAAGTTGTGAAATCAACTCCTACTTCCTTCAGAGAAGCAAACCCCACTTCCTAAATGATAGCTTTTGCCTTTATAGAATCTGCAGATATGGGGTCATGTAGATGAGCTAGGAAAACAAGCCTGACACAAGGAAGAGCTGGAAATTAATGGGCTGCATTTATGAAGTACAGAGTAGTTTGCACATCTCAAGCACGGAGAATGACCTTCCATTGCCTTTTCCAGGCAACTTCAGCTTCCAGCAAAGCGCCTTTTCCAAAGTGTTTTGCTCCTCAATTTACCAAAAAGGAAGCAATGGGCACGAGGGCAGATGCTGATTTAGTAATCATAGACTCCTATTGGGCAAGTGGCCTTTCCTGAAGTTGTTTATGCTGAGAGATGACTTCAAGAAGCTGAAGTCAGCAAGGGAATATCATTTAGTTTTTGGCTTCAGAGTTGCTGTGTAATTTGTCTTCCAAGTCTTAGTGTCCAGAGGAAACTTCAGTCACAATATTTCCTCACTTCAGTGGGAGGAAAAATTCTTGTTTAGTTTAGGAATTTATTCTGGAACAGGTAAAGGGCTTGGGTCTTTACTGACTGCTTGAGCTCCTAGGGTGGTGTCTAAGAACAAAGGCAGTAGGTAAGGCCACCACAAACTTCTTCTCATTTTGAAGAATTCCTTAATTCCAGCAGCTTCTCTAAAGGATATACTGGGTTCCACTAAAATTGATGGGACCTGTGAAAAAGCCCTCTTGGTTACTGATTTTCACTTGCCAGTGGCACCCCATAAAATTTAACCCCTAGGTCTCTGATGCTACATTATAACTATCTCTCCTGTGGTAACACGAGGAGGACATCAATAATTTCTTAAGTTCAGTTGTAGACTACTTGAACTAATAAAGTACCTGGCAAATAAAACAGCTAATAAAGATCAAGAAAGATGCTGTTAAAACACATCAGTTTTCCAGGCCCTGATTACAACAGTGATAAAATATTAAAAAAGCTATAAGAACGACCATAATTATATAGATCCCATTTTCCTGTTATTTACCAATTAAAAAAAAAAAAAAAAAGAATATAACCTAAAGAAAGCAAAACATTTCTAGAAAGTTACCAAAAGTCTCTGAAATATGTCAAATGTCTGTTCAGGCACTGCGACACATTTCCTCTTTCATTGCTCCCATACACCAAGGCAAGCAATGGTTAAAAGGAACAATTTCTTGTGGTTATAAAATACAGGACTCAGGCAGAATGTCAACAGTCCTGCTCATGCTTCCGGTGCAACAGAACTTTGTTTTGATTTCTCTCTTTTTTCTTTTCCTTTTCCCTTTTAAACAAAAATAGACATACTAAAAAAACTAGCCAGAATGGAAGGGAAACAGTTCAAAAGGTGTTTTTAAATAGTTTTCCATCTCAGCTGGACAACAATTCATAGCATTACTTGCAGCAACAAGTCTGGGTGAGTACCAACTGCCCTGTGTGCTCCCAGGCACAGCAGGGTGACAAGGAATGTTAGTTTTGCTGGTGATGAGCCTTTATCTTGATGGTATCAGCACTGAAATGTTTGCCACCTTTTTTCTGATGTAAGGTAGGTGTCCAAGCTTTGGGCACAGACAAATATCACCTTCCTTAAGCTTTGTGTAAATAAATGTCTTGGCAGGAGCTCACACTTCTGGATTACCTCTGCACATAAATATGACTTCATTTCCTTAAAAGCAAAAAGTAGCTAGATGGGGGCAGGAGCTGGTTTGGTGATTAACTCTACCTCCTTTCCCCCCCTTCTCATCCCCCGAAAATCAGGTATAAACAGAAAAATAATTCAGACACAAGCCAAGACAATAGCATGAAGGGGTGAACTTTTCCAAAGGGAAACGGAGATTCAGCACCAAATGTGGTTCTCTTGTGGGACAGGACAGGTGTTCCTCCAGTTATCTGAACTCAGACAGTATTACTGTCCCACACTTCAGGAGTTATCCTGCACCACCCAGGTGGGCAAGGGAGGGCAGAGCCAGCCTCCACAGGCTATGGGTGTCATTCCTCTCTTCCCTGCAGACAGGCACTTCTGCATCCAGCAGTGGTACCAGGTACTGTTCAGCAGCCAAGTGTCTCCCCACTGTCCAACACCCCTGTCCACAGACAGCATGGTCTGCTCCCTGAAAATAGGATCTCATCCTCAAGCAAGAGTTTCTCCTAAAGGCCTGTGAAGTAATGAATGAACTTCAATTATTTTGGGCCACACTTATTACAAAATGCAAGTAGAAATGAAATCCTAGGCATAGAAAAGCCCAGTGTTTAGCAAGCGTGAAAGTGTGGGAAAGATGAGGTAGTTTTTATCAAGGGGACTAACTCCTTTCCCCACTCAGATTTTACAGCTGCTGTTGAAAGATACTCCTAGAAGGGTGTCAACTTTGTAGGTTCACAGAGAAACCATGAAAAAACAACTGCTGTGATTATAGGATGTTGGTGCTGTGCAGCCCTTCAGAGGGACCTTGACAGGTTGGAGAGACTGGCAAGGGAGAACCGCCTGAAGTTCAACAAAGGCAAATGCAGATCCAGTACCTGGGGAAGAAAACCCCCAAGCACCAACACAGGCTGGGGCTGACCTGCTGGGAAGCAGCTCTGGGGAGAAGGACCTGGTGGACACAGAGCTTTCCGTGAGCCAGCAGTGCCTGGTGTTCAAGAAGGCCAATGGGATCCTGGGGTGCATCAGGAAGAACATTGGCAGCAGGTCGAGGGAGGTGATCCTGCCCCTTTACTCTCTCCTGGGTGGACACAACCAGAGCGTCCAGTTTTGGGCTCCTCAGGACAAGAATGACATGGAGTTCCTGGAGTGAGACAAATGGAAGGTGACAAAGATGATGAGGGGAAAAAAGCAACTCTCTTATGAGGAAAGGCTGAAGGAGCAGGGCCTGTTCAGCCTGGAGAAGAGATGACAAAGGGAACCTCACAAATGTCTGTCAGTGTCTGCTGGAAGGGTGTCAAGAGGTTGGACCAGGCTCTGCTCCATAGTGCCAAGCAACAGGACAAGAGGCAGGAACTGATGAACAGGAAGTCCCACCTGAACATGAGCAGGAACTTCTTTACTGTGGGATTACCACACGCGGGAACAGATTGACCAGAGGGGTTGTGAAGTTTCCCTCTCTGGAGATATTCTGGAACTGTCTGGACATAACCCTGTGCTATGTGCTCTGTGATGACACTGCTTGAGCAGGGAGGTGGGTCCAGATGACATCGTGTGGTCCCTTCCAAACTTACTCATTCTGTGAAACCAAAGCCAGCTTCTGAAAATCGAGAGTAAAATTCACAGATCTCTTGCAAATCAAGATGAAACCAAGGGGAAACCACTTAAAACTGATGGACTAGATCTACAGCGTGGTTTGGATATTACCATGTCAACTTATTCCATGTGAGGGATCTGCCATCTAAAATATCCATATTTTAAAGCAGCAAACTTCAGCTAGATTAGGCTGGCATTAATCACAGAAACGTTCTCTTTTGGGAATGGCTGTCACTCAAGAGAGAATTAACAGAGCATAGCCATTGTTAGCAGGAGAATGGAGGTCAAATGCTTTCCTGGCCCACCCCTGTGGAAGGACTGTGAGGTCAGAAGTGAGAAAGAAGTGTCCTTGAAAGTTCTACCAGGACTTCAACAGGTTGCAGAGCTACTTTTCCTCTGGATGGGATGGCTCCTTTAAAATACATTCTTGGTAGATGGAATAAAATTTGGAGAGGAAGCAAGAGACATTTAGAGAACTGAAAATCAGACTAGACACTTTCTTTGCATGCTCAGCCAGCAATCTGGAACTGACTTTTCTGCTAGGAAAATCCAATTTCTGTCATCAGCAATCATTATACATCTCAACTGCCCCAAACCACCCCATAATTGCACATTCCTTCCTCCCTTTCACATCCCAAGCAGCACTAGCAGGTGCACTCCCACCCTGCTTTCCCCGTGTGAGATAACAATGCAATTGCACAATAGGAATCCTTCCCTTTCCACCAAATCTTCCCTCCAGGATTCTCAGGTGTCCATAATATTCATCCTCAATAATACGCATCCTGACTGGCGACCTAAGCCTTTTCTACCCTCCTCCATTAAAAAATGAGCAGGATCCAGCCATGTGGTTTGACAGAGACAAGGCCAACATGCAAGACAAACAGACAGACCTTGCCAACTGCAGAGCAGTCTGCATTGAGGCGTGAGATTCATCCAAGGCACAACTTCATTACCTTCATCTAGATTATGAAAGAATAGCTTTGGCCTGGGGGCCAGATTGATCCATCTGGATATAAACTGATAGCAGTACTTAGAGCTGGTAAGAACTACTGAAACTGCTGGCATTTCTCTTTGCTTGGTTCTTTGCTGCCCAGCAGTCTAGTTCAATTCATCACTGTATTAAATAGTGAAGTTTCTATTCTTAGCAACAGTTTATCCTGCCCAAAACATCATGTTTCAACCCCGTGGCAAACCTGGAAAGAGTCTAGAAATAGGCAACAAAAATGTGAGACATTCTGACACACAAAGGCATGAAGGAAAAGCCAGCACAGTTCAAGGTGAAGACAAATCCCAGGAGACACGGGAGTGCTATACAGACTAGACAATAGCACAGGGAAAGCTGGCAGTGTTGTGTACCCACGGGGGAAGCAATAACAATCAAAGTCCTTACTTATACCACAAGCACTTACCTGCAATCAAAAATAAAATTATCTTCCTCCTCTCCAAAATCAAGAGTTAGAAACATGGATAATAATTCAGAAATAATCAATAGATGTCAGAAAGTTAGTGAGGTTGTAACTGTGGGTGCTTTAGATCCTATGAATAACAATTTGATTTATAAAGAAAATCCCACCTTTAGCCTGGCTGTACTACTGTCATCTACAGAATTCCTTGTGTCCATCTCAAAAGTTTGTGCTTTGGAGAGGGGATGCTCATCTTCTAGTCACTGGCCTGACTTGTTTAGGACTTCCTGTACTCCACTCCTGTGCTTCATTGGTTAGATGTAGAGGGAAAATGGGTTCAGAAATTATAGAAAATGAAAGCTGCAATTAGAGCATCTGAAAATTCAGGTAGGTTCTGACTTGGGGACTGATTAAAGTCCACTCTCACCAAAGTACTCAGTGAAGCAAGGATGCCTACTGACTTTTATGGGGTTTGAAATACTGTCACTGGTGCTCTATAAATACACCACAGTCCTAGTGTAACAAGAGCAGAGGCCAAGAACCCTATGGTTATTAGGAAGGTGCACCTATTCAGTTTCTTTTATCTTGGATTGAGAGCATACTGAGGTCTTCAAAACCTCTTCAGCAATTTAGGACCCGAGTTCATGAGGAACCCATCTCCTTATAACTAGGTATGAAAGACACTTTGAAGAGAACTCAAATTTGTAGCAGGACTCAGCAGTTCTGTGCTGGTCACCCTGGGACTCCTTGCTCTGTTTAGCATAAAGAGCACACAGATGACATCTGTTCAACTCATGCTGCATGCACGCTGCAGGAGTAAAACAAAGGTGCTTGAAAAGCTTGGCTTCCACTCTAACAGAGCCACATCACCTGATGTGCTTCATTGGGTTTGCAGTTTCTTTTTGGAGAAGGGCTGAGAGGTCCCAAAGCCTTACACTTTATCCATATTATACCTGCTAAGAGCTGAAATTTAGCTTGCCTGGCACCTTTCAAAACATGTAAGCCACAGAACTCTCTTTTCCTCTTCCTGCCAGCCACTTCAGAATCTGGAAGGCCACGCCTGGGTCTCTGCACCCATGGGCACGTGTGTGGAGGGGTGAGTGCGTGTGACCAATGCCCTCTAGAGGGTAACCATGGCCCAGCAAGACACTGGTTCTGAAGCCTGTGGTACTGGGTACTGCTGCCCACTCATCACTCCCGTTCTCAGCTGAAAACCTTACTGAGAAAAGTGGAATTCCGTGGGGGGGAAAAAAAAAGTCAAAAGTGGATTTGGGTTTTTAAAATAGTAAAAACCTGGGAAGGGTCATTCATTGGAGGGTATTTGTCAGAGCTGACTCCATGGTGTACAAGTTTCTTGCACAAATACTGTAGTGAATACTGGAAGCAAAAAAGATGAAGCAGAAGCTGATCCTCACCTGAGGAGGCCTTTGCAACAAAGGGCCAGTTTAAGAGCACCAGCTGCCATAAGGTCCTTTCCTGCCTACAAGCAGAGTATCTTTGAAGAAGCTGGTCCATCACTCAAGGCTGTGTCTGCATTTGAGGGAACATGTATCAGCTGGCCAGAGATGAGAAAACACCAAGGGACATTGAAGTGATTTCCATTACCAATGGACCCTTTCAGCCAGGCCAGGCCCATTTGTAAAAAAGAGAGAGATGTTTTTGGTGTTACTCTTTTGTCTCAAGCCATTGAATGTACATAATATACTTCTCTCCAGGTATTTCTGAACACTAACTAAAGAGAAGAAACCTCTACCTGATTTGGCTTTTTTGAAAGTGTCCACATAGGAACTTTCTCTCCAAATGCAACCTTGGTCTAACCTTTCTATATATGACTTTGATCTGCAGACCCTGACATGAACACAGCTTTCATCAGGGAGCTGTCATTTTGGAGGAAGGACCCAATGGAATGACTATATTTATATCTCAAATATTTTTAAGAGCTGTTACATACAGTACAACCTATTCTCTTCCACTGCATATGTATAAATAGTCTCCTCATCTAAGGTTCAGTTGAGCTGTACCTCAGTGCCACTCAGGACTCAGAAGCTCAGTGTGTGCTTGTACCCATAGACTGCTCTAAGTACAGAGGTCTCTGCTGTCACACATGCTTTTAAATGCTTGCACCACAGATCCACCTAGGAGCCTTCAAGACTCTTTAAAAACCATTAAAGCAAGTGCTTGCCCAAAAATCCCACCTATAAAACCTCATATACCAAATACTGTGGAAAAATCTCAAGCTGGGCCTGCCACAAAAAAAACTCCAACAAAATAAATCAGCTAAGGGGACAATAGGCAGAGCACTGGCTGGCTTCTGTTCCTATTTCAGCCAGTAATTATGTGGCCAAGAGCATATTACAGGATGTGGGAAAGTAGAATTCATCCCTGGGCTTCCTAGTTTAGGGCCAGGGCTTGATTCCAGCTTTCCAATGTCTGCACATATACTTGGCATAACACAGTCCAGGTCCTGCTGCAGCCCAGCCCTCCCGGTGCTTTTGGGTTCGCTGCTGGTTGGTATCTTCCTTCACATTTTGTCTGTGGCTGCCCACACAGGAGCCTTTTTATACAGTGCATGCTTTACTAGCTCCTATGACCAGTATCCCTGCCAAGCTAGAATCTATAGTCCTGCAAGCTAAGAGTTTAATGCACTCAGAAGACCTTCTTTTACCAGGTAAGACAAAAGGCCTCCTGGCTGGTGAGCATCCCATTCATCCCAGCCTTTTGCTGAGGTTGAGAAAAGCCGTACCAAGGAGCAGGTCTCTGATGCCAGCTTAAAAATGGAGGAACCTCTCTGGGCTCCCACAGCATTGATCCTCCCTCTAAACCCTGCACAGTATTTATCTGCTCTCCAATGCTTTGGCAGTCTGGCTTTAAATGCCTCGAGCATTGAAGCTCCTTGAGTTTAGACAGACCAAGAAGCCAGCAATTAGGAAACTCTTTACCAAAAGCCAGCTCACATACTGCTTTTGCCTCATTTTTATCATCTGACTACTCTTGTTCCAATTGTTTATCCCTCAAGGATTATTTTTTTAATGCTTACTTTTTTTCTCCTCAAAGTGGAACTTGTTTTGCCAATGACTACTGAACCCTAGCTTTGTATTTGGGAAGCTTCAAAATATAAAAAATTTCACCCATTAATGTTTTACAGATATTGGTAAAACTTCTAATTCTTAATTTTAGTCATTCTTTTTAAAAAGTGCAAGAAATGATCTTTCCAAACCTCTGGCCAAGTCTGCTGGCCAAGTTTATTTATACATGATCCCAAACTCCTGAAGTCGTAATAGTTCCAGGAAAAGAGAAAAAAGGAAAAGAAACACACTTTATGGGATCTTTCATTGGTTAAGTCCACATTTATTTCTGCTTGATATCCAAAGTCAATTTGAGCTTCCTGATCACCATAATTCCCTAGTTATTAGACTTGTTTATGTAATTTCTAAAAATAGAGAGCAACTATATTTTTTTACATTAGAACATAAGTTTTTCTTAAAAGACTGGGATGTTAAGGAAAGAAGCCACTAGGGGAAAAGGCAGGAAAAAGTTAAGAACATTTCCTTCAGCCAGCTTCTAAAACACACTGCATTTCCTCTCCGCATGAGTTGGAGAACAGTTTTGGAAAACTTGTTTCTCACACACTTTCATCTCATGGCTGGTTTCAGAGACAAGTATTTACAGCTGTGTGAAGCAACTGAGAATCTGCTATTTGCAATTATTATGCTTCTCTTGATCTATAAGAGTCTGCAGTGCTTATGCATGGCTCCTTTTGTCCTGTCAGTCCCACTCTTGTCCTCAGCCTGCTGCTTTAGTGTGGAGCATCCCTTGTGTCCCCCAGAGGACATCTCCTCCAAGCTGGCACACACCCCATCCCTACCCTTCTTGCAGAAGGGCCCTGAACACTTTGCAGTCAAGTGAAGTCATCCCTCTCTTCAGCTCCCTCAGTCACCTACATGGACACCATTGCTAGCTCACAGTCTACACCACTAAGATCCATTGGTACTAAAATTGCATTGTTTTTCCACTATTTGCTGGACACAACAGACTACCTGTCATTATGTTTGCTTTAAGTCAAAGCAAACCCATTTCACACACACTCCCCTACCAAATACTCTCTATTTGGGAATGTTCATGGCAGTTTCCCTCCTGAGGATTTTAAAGAACTTTGAAAACATAATTCAGCTGCTTCATTCCTGAAGCTGGCAAATGTTAGAATATGGTTTTCTCAAGATGTGCAAGCTCAGGTTCATCAGTTGATTCAAGGTTATATGTCTCCATGGTGCAGGTGAGAAAAAAAAACAAGTTTGAGCATAGAGCCTCACTTCTGCTGCCTGTGAGCCATACGGCATTGATGAACAGACCCATTTTTCTCCCTGTCTCTTTCCCAGCAGGGCTCAGTGAAAAATATTGTCTTCTCTTTCCTGGCCTTGTCTTTTTCACATCTGTAAACACCACAAATGATACCTTTGGAAATCCAAATTAATCTTATTCCAGAAACATGTCCTTTTCCTGGTGACTGTTCACTTGGGGCTGCCAGTGATGTCCCTGCTGTGCATTATGTGCAGGTGGGAGGCTTGGCCATGTCACACACACAGAACACACCCTTGCCTGAGAAGGGAAGGCACTAAACAGTGTTTACAGGGGTACCTGAATTCAGCCCTGAGCGCCAAACACCCAAGACATGAATTTGAATGGACTAACCCCAAAGAAAGCTCAGTATTAAACTCAGCTATGCTTCCCATAATTCACTGACCTCAGGTCATAATTCACCTCCAGCAGGTCAGACCAAGTGTCCGTATAATGGTAACAGGTAGTTCCAAGATGAATTACCTTGCTCTTTAAATACACATCTCCCAGTAAGAAACTACTCCACATTACACCACACTAGAACATAATTAACATCCCAGCAGTAGGTTCTGAATGTGGAACTTACACACAGGGAGGGTAAAAACCTGTCACAAACACCAGGCAAAATTCCCACGCTTCAGTTGTCCTGCAGTTCTCTTTGCTTCCAGCCTTCATTCCCTCCCTCCTATTCCCATCTGCCCACTCAGGAGTCTCAAAGGCTGTGTGATAGGGGCACAGAACTGAACTCAGAGAAACAGCCTTTTGCCACCACAAAATATCTTTTTCTCATCTGGGTAGTTTAACCTATCTTACCTAAAACAACTCCAGGATGCTACACAAGTGTACATGTATAAGATAATAAAGATATTTTTTACTAAATCTGCAGGCATAGCATTTACCAGGTGGGACATGAACAATCATCAGACAACACCAAAGACTTTTGTTTATTTTCTAGAGAAGCACTTTCCAAGTGCCAGAAGCAGGGCAGGTAGTTACCCAAGTTTGCCAGGTCAGTTTTTAGCACGAGCTGCTCCCATTTTTCTTCTTCTCCCCTCTTCAGTGTGTCTGCCCCTCCTGGCATGCAGCAGCCTTGAGAGGAAAGTTACTGTGCCCAGAAAGGGCTTGGCACTGCACTAATGTACATTGACAGTGTGTTTTCTCCTCTGGCACCCAGCCACACACAAATCCCCTTACTGAGTCACTCCCAGTGAGAAAACCAACACCGGCATTCTGCTCTGTTGAAATGGTAAGGCTGAGAGAGCAAACATAAAAGGAGCTGCCCGTCAGAAGGGGCTGGGGATGAGCTGATGTCTGAAAGCATCAGAGGCAAGGGGAGGGAATTCCTTTAAGTGCAGTGTAACGCTGATAAGGGTGGAAGAAAAATAGTAGTTAAGGATGCTGGAAAACTACCCCTTGGCAGAGCAGATGATGCACACTCTCATCAGTGACTTATAGCAAAGTCAGGCCTCCCAGGCTAGACTCTCACTTTCTGCTTTTCTTCTTATTTTAATTGCCATAACATTTCTTGCAGTTATCAGGGCCAGTTTTGTCCTGCTCTGTACAAACATGGCAGATGCCATCTTGGCAAGTACCAGGGTTGAAACAGGGACCAGCAGAGCAATAAAAGCAGGATTCTCTGCAGCTTGAGGTGGGAAGCCAGGCCAGCAGCTGGGAGCTATAACAGACCAATATCCTCTGCAGATTGGGCACAGATGTGGAAATGTAACCACAGGCCAGGGTGTTACACAAACACATCATGTGGACAAACTGTGCCTCAAATGCTTACAGCATACACTGGAAACAGGCAGAGGAAGAACAGGACAAGCAGAAGATTGCAGTGAGGGTGAGAAATGAGTCTCTAATTTTCTTGAGAGTGAGATCAGACCATGGAAGTTAATCTGGATATTACTAGAGAAGAGTCAGACACAAACCTGCACATCTTCTAACAGATTCTTTGGGTTTGTGTCTGCAGGATCCAGAAAAGGAGAGGAATTTTGGGGGCATTTTCTCAGTAACTTAGGTCCCCTCAGGCTGCTTTGCCAGAGTTATTGAAGTGGTTAGTTACTTTACATGGGAATGAAACAGGTGGAGGAGAATAAGCCAGAGGCTTGCTTGGCTGAAGGGAACTTGTCTTCTGCCTTGGAAAAGAAAGCAGAACAAATGTCAGCAGGGCTCCATTCAAGCACTCCAGTGACTAAGCCGTCTTGGAAACCTTTAGACACAGCTTCTTATACTTGTCTCTGAAGGTAAAAATATGGCAGGGCATACAAGTCATAGGTCACTGTGTGAAGACATCTAATTTTGAGCCAGGTACTAATAACAGGAGCATCTAGGGCGTGTTTGGGACCATTTACAGAATTGCAAGCTGTCAGTTCCCTCCCAGTCTTTCCTCACAGCATAGGCATAAAAAGCAGATATATAACCATGTCACTGATTACAGTCACTGCATATTTGAAAGTGATCCTATGCTCCAGGCTGCTAAAAGCTAGTTTGAAGAGCATATTTCTTTGTGTAAAGCCCTCTCTGACCAGGCAGTAGTTAGAGACTACAGAGTTATTGCATGAGACAGAGGAATAACTGCCACAATATTACAGCCTTGCAAGGAGAAAAGGCAGAGGAATTAATCCATTTCCATAACTGCAGTGTTTATTCCAGAGAGCAAACAATACACAAGCCATACACCAACCTTATGCAATCTCATGCACAATAAGCCAGGATGCCCACAAGATCAAGTATAACTTGGTGGGTTTAGGCAGATACTTCAGTCCACACAACTCTGAGAAGGACTACTCAATGGAATAAATAAAAATACAAGCAAGCATCAAATTGCTTCAAATACCAAGGAATAACACAGGAGACTAAACTTTTACTATGTGGCAGCCACTGTGAAATGGGATGTATAAATAAAATCAAGTGAAAATGGAAATTGCACAAAAGGCAGAAATCCTATAAAGCTCAGCATCTCCCAAGATCTCATACTGGGCATTGGTGATACAACCACATCTCTGGTAGCTGTTTGCCCAAGCAGCTTCATCGTGTCTCCTGTCAGGGTTTCATGACAAGAGCATCTCCCCTTGTGCACACTCATGCTTGTGTTGAAAGGCATCAGTGTGCAGCACCCACTCACACAGGTCCTCACAACCAGTTTGTTAACAGTTGCACCCACAGAATCTTTTAGAAGGGGAATGAAGCAGAAAAAGCCAACACTCTCCAAATCAGGGTCAACCAAAGCTACTCAGCCTATAGAAACAGCGTGAGAGGAAAGCATAATTCTGATGCATAGTATGAGGCTTCACAGCAGTTCAAGTGATAGTAAGAGCCCCTGCAGCCCTGCCCCACTGCAGCCTTCTACACCCAAGCTACATAAGAGTCATCAATTGCTCCTAGAAGCAGTCATGGTGCAGAAAGATGGAGTTATATCCAAATCTTATGGCTAAGGACCCACGAGTATGGATGTTTTCTTGATTTCCCCTCCTTCTCCCAGAATACAGCTTTGACCAGTCTCTATGACTGCTCTGGGATAAAACCTTTACTTTTTCCAAAATACAGCTTCAGACTTCAGAGCTGTACATACACACACATGTAGAGCTGTCCACGAGCGCCTAAACCTGTGTGCACAGAACACCACCCTAGTCACGGAAGTGCTTCTGCAAAGCCCAAACCACGGGCTGGGGTATGCGTGTAGCTGAGATGAATCAGCACAGACATGATTTTATTTTCACCACCTGAGGATCTCATGCTAAATACCGCTTTCTGCTCATTTAGAACAAGATGAAGAGGCAAGTTACAGCTCCCAGAAAAAAGCACATGCTTGTTTAAAGACAGAGCAATCTCCTCCTCATTTGAACAGCAGAACCAGGTGCTGCACTGGTATCACTACCCTTGAACTTACCCTTGTCTGAGTTGTCTATGAGATGGTCTAAGCTGACAGGTTGTTTAAAATCATTGCCCATGGATTATATTCAGAGGGAGCTTTAAAATATTTTCTAATTACTTTTTCTTCCACTCCACCAAACACTGTTAATCAAGAGCTATTTCCAAAACATGCTGTATTGTAGCAGTGCTACACTCCACAGGAGAGGCACCAATTGTGTTGGACACCTTCCAGCTCCAACTGTCAAATGACCAAGGTGTTCTCTTTCTTAGAATAGGGCGCTCTTTATGGGCAGATAATTTGCATTTTTTCTTTATTTATGCAAAATGCAAAGGCAAATGCTTGGCTGTGGGGAAATCAAGTTGCCTGGCTGGATTTTGCATTTTGATGACTATTCACTTTTGACGATATATGGTAAGACTTTTCTTCACTTATTCTTTGTTTCATTTCCCAGGTTGTTGTTTCTTCATGTCGCACATGGCTTTTTCCACAAAGACCTGGCCTTTGCTCTCCCCGTGTGGGTGTGACAACATGCAACATCCAACCCCTTCCTGTGGGTGCAGTAGGAGAAAATTGGAAGGAATTTTGCAGCTCCAAAACCTTCTAATCCAGCTCTAAGTCTTGCACTAGTTTTTGGACTTGGCTAGCTCTGTGTCATACATAGCCCTTTGTTTGTAGAGACTTCACACTACTCCTGATTTTCCTTCAGTTTACATTTCTACTTTTTTTACATCCAAATCTCAGTATGGGAAAATGTGAATTCAACATAGAACAGGCCTTAGTGCTTCAAACACAGTTACCTGAAAATACTACATAAAGTGCAAAAATCAGAACAGATTCCAAAGAGGAATTAAAAAAAAAAAAAAAAAAACACAAAGAAAAAATTCAGATTTGTCTAACAAGTGACCCTTTTCACTATAGAAAGCTTCACAGATTCAAAATCTTTCTCACAATCCCCCTAATTTAAAATTGGTAAAACATGAAGTTACTCATATTTCAGTGGTTTGAAGTTTTATCTTGAAAAATGTTGGGAAATTTTTGAAAGAAGCTTCACCATACATTAATAGTTTACATTAGAATTGTTATCAGTGCATAGAGATGGTATATAAATAAATAGATAAAAAGTACTCAATAAAATAATTTCAGTAAATGTGGCATAAGATTCATTTACCGCAGGATGCTCTAAAAATTAATCAGTTTTAAAAGAGTTTCTTTTCAAAGTTACAATAAATCTTTAATTTAATCTTTCCTCAGAAGCTGTGAAAATTTATACTAAGAATTTGAAAAACACTAAAAAAACCAAACCAAAAACCAACCTAATAATATAGTAATACTTGTGCTAGTTAACTATTTTATCAAGCAGCAGCACTGAATCTAAAAAACAGGTCCAAGACACTAAATGTGTTCTTCAGTCTGGATTTTCCCTCAGTTTGTTTCCATCCATAGTTAGGCATATTTTCCTGATCACCACGGATGGTAAAGAGGTCCTCAGTTCACCAAAAAACCAAACCCCAAACAAAAAGACCCACAGCAAACAAACAAAAAAACCCCAAATCACATCTTGACCCTGAAGATCCTATCTGAACTGTTCCTATCTGGAGTGTTTGTTCAATTTTACGACTACATTTATTGATTCAAAGAGTGTTTTCACACTGGCTCTCCTCCCAGGCATGTTTAAACAAGCAGCAGCACGCAGTGCCAGGACGCAACAGAAACGTGTTCTACAGACAAGTAAACACAATACCCAATGGCTTCAGCTGCCCACACCACCAAGGGATTTTGAGCAAGTCACTTCAAATTATGTTTCAGTCTCAAAACAGACACAAAGCAGAGCTGGTTTAGAGTTCTTTGGCTACGTTTTGGGTTGTGGTGTTTTTATTGCTTTGGTTTTTAGGCCATTGGCTGGCCCACACTCCCCGAAGATGTGGGCTATTCATTCTGTTCCAGCTTAAAGACTCAAACTGGACTCGATTTCGGTAAGAAGTTCGTGGTCTGTAACGTGGCTATAATTTAGCCTGGAAACACAGCGAGCCATGGCTACCACGCACGGCCTGCGTGCCCTGTGGCTGCCGGCGGGCCGGGCGCAGCACAGCCCGACGCGGCCTGGTTGAGACGGGCCCTGTTAAACGCACCGCGGCCGGGCAGCCGGCTCTCGCTGCAGCAGTGGGGACTGCAGCCCGCGGGGTGCCGGTCGGTCCAGCCCCACTGCAGCCAGGTTAAAAAAGGAAAACAGCATCTTTTCCTGAGAGTCAAGGTTAGCCATCACCATCAATCTGCTGGCAGTGGCACGGAGTGACACCGCAGCTCCTCCCGTGCGGAGCCGGAGCAGGCCCGCAGGAAGCGAAGCGGCCATCTCGGCGCAGGCCCGGGCAGCCGCGGCTATCCATGCCCAGGACACTGCAGCAGGAATTTTCCTGTTGTGTAGGCAGGAGAGAGGGGACCGACCCACGCGTGGTTCCAACAGAGATCGCAGCCTTGTCAGCAATACCGGCGAGCTGGCAGCGCTTCAGAGCTATGGCCTCCCTGCTTCCCCTGTCCTGCACAAACACCCTCCCTGAGTCATGGATCAGCAAAAGGGGCTCCCCTGCATCCGTCCATAAACTCTTCCTGGAAGACTAGCACATCTTCATCTGGGACCAGCTATTTCCTGCATCACTGGCATCTCTCTTTGCTTTTGTTAATGTTAGAATGATCCTTTCAAAATTTCTTTTCTTAAAAAATGAATTCCAGATCTTGTAGATGATCCTGCCAGAGTCCAGCAGCACCCCAGAGGGCACAAAGTTCAGCAGCCATAGTGAGTTACCTGCAAGGAACACGACTGAGGCTCTCTCAGCAGAGCCCAGGAGACTGCATCTACCCACCAGCCAAGCTGGTGAACTGGCTCTTCCTTACCACAGCCGTGATTCTGGGCACCCCAAGGCTGGAAGTCACAGCAGCTGCTGCTGAATTCACTCTAGAATAGCCATTTCAATCTCAGCTCCATGGTGGAGCACGCTGGCAAGGAAGGAGGCGAAGGTATAACACCCTGGATATAGTCCTCCAGCACAGCTACCGGCAGCACCACAACAGGACACCTCTCTACTGCTTATGTCAAAATTTTTGCTATCAGGCACTGCCTGTATTCTATGTGAAATAAAAAAAGCCTGCTCCAGACCTGGAGGACCTTCATTCCCACCCCTTTCATTCTTTTCTCTGTGCTCACGTCCACATCTCACTGGAATATTTACTGTTTTGACGTAAACTTGCACCAAGAGCCAGGAGGCATCTGACAGCATTTTGTCAGTGACAGACAGCACAGCCTTCTCCTCTGGTCCTCATTTTGTGAAAAACAATTCTTTACGTGAGGCAAACCACCACAGGCTCAGCATTTAGAGCCTAAGTGACACATTAGATGGGAACATTAGGATCTTCTGCTGTGTAAGATTTTGGCACCTCCTCACTTTTATGGTTCAGAACTGTTGACATGACAAAATAACCCCCCAAACTGAGGTTCAAGATGTTTATTACGGTGAGGAAGAGAACTGTATGGCGTGGGAAATTTCCAACACAAATAATTATGACCATTATTTTGAGGCATGGCCACGCTCTCCCATATTTGCAGTCTGGGCGTGGGTAGATTTTGTTCCATGGCAGCACATCCATCAAACCCCACTGCCCTGTGCACGGAGTGACTCTGAGGGGACTCACAGTAAGTGTGCTGGATTTGGAGTCCTATGGCAGGTCATAAGTGTCACTGGAACTAACATGATAAAGGAAAAAGTAATAGAGCACCATGACTGAGCATTTAAAAAGCTGGGCAATCATTAAAGGAGGACAGATGACTGGAAAGTAATAAGTCACTGAAGGACAGTGTTTCAGTCCCTCAAGCACCTTCCCTGCACTCCCTCAAGCACCAAAACATATTGCGATTGTTTTAAAAGGTATACTACTACTAATAGTATATGCTAATAGTCATGCTATGGCCAAAATCAACAATATATTTGCCTCCTTCCTAATGTGTTTGCACTTCATCACTGAGATGACACTTTTCAGATGAATTGGCTTTTATTGTGGAGCTGTTCTAAAGTAGAGTATTTTGTTGATTAATATTTGCTGCACATAGAGGTTTATTACTATAGGGTTGCTCATAAGTACCTAATCTTAAAATAAAAAGGAAGTGGATTATATTTTTGATGAGAGCTAAAAATAATATTAGAGCTTGGAAGTTCAAAATAAATCACGTTAAGAGTGGTTTGCATAGGAGCTTCAGGTATTTACTTTAGAGGCCACAGTTACTTCAGTCTGGCACTTTTATTTCAGCCAACAAATGGGAAAACAAGGTATTTGAGGCCTAACTAACCTTCTACATGTCTCTAAAGGTAAGCAATGAACTGACATGAAATGCCAAATTTTACGTCTTTTGTAAATAGTCCCATTTAAGCTCCTCTCCCAAGTCTACAAAATCTTGCCCCCAGGTGCCTAAAATTACAAAACTTGCTCAGGTTCAATGGTGCCACTCACAGTAGTAGAATTCACAGCATTCAAGTTTCAAATCTTGCAAAAACTTCTACTGAAGTGTTTCACTTCCACCTGACAACGACCACAGCTGGACAAATAGCCAAGTCTTCAGTCCAACACAAAACTGAGAAATCAAGGAAATGCCATTTGCATTGACTCAAAACACGTTATTAAAAAGTACCAATTGTTTAATGGCTTTTTAAAGTGAAAAAATATCTCCAACACCTCTAAAAGTTCTCTCTTCAGGTTATTTAACCATACTGAGATCTTGCTGGATTTTTTTTAGGGGGGATTTTGGTGGAAATGGGAATGGATAGCAGAAAGGAGTGGCTGTTTGTTCTTCATTCTAAATTTAGACCAACTCATCACTGGATTTCAAAAATGTCAGGCTGTTTCAGCATTTCTATAATATTTTATTCTGAAAATATTGAAGCAGAACATTTACACATTTTAAAGTAACGTCTCCTTTCAGCAGAAACAATTCGTAAACAACAACCTGAAAATTTCAGGCACAAGGAATGGAAGAGTTGAACAAAGACTTTCCTGTTCCCTGGAAGGCTACCTGTCCCCCTGCACCCCCAAAACTGCCACAAACCAACCAACCCACCCCCACCAAGTAAAACCAAACCTCACCATTTAAGCATATGACTACACATATGTGTACAAAATAGCACATAAGTGCTACAAATTTGAAGCCTAAAGACTTCTAGAATAAAGCTATATGTGAATCCAATTGATTATGATTAAAATCCAAGCATCTCACAGTATAGGCATTCCCAGATAATTATTGCATCCATGGCATCATTTGGGAAAATTAATAACTATCCCAATGAAAGACAAAGCAGTATGGTATCTTTCCCATGAGGTTTATGCAAATAAAAACCGAAAATAAATATATTTCACACACTGTCCATTTGAAAGCCTCTATTTGCATTTTGAAAACAATCACGTTCTGCACACAACAAATACTCCCAAGCGTTTGTCATCCATCATCTTCCCTCATATAAAATTGAAATGACCAAACCAACAACTTCCCAACCTCTCAGCTCTGCAGTTCTCTCTAGCAGAAATGCCTGGATCAAAGGTTTAAATAGACCATATGCATCATCTTCTCCATCCAGTTATCAGAACATTTTAAATTTAATTAGTGGTCCATATTGCCTCTTTCCACCTGCTCACAAATCCTGGAAGCTCCCTGTGCAGGTTGAGTGTGTAGCTGCACTAAATTTGCATTGCACTGCTCTCTGCAAGAGAAGGAATGCTTCCAAAGCTAAGGACATGGTGGAAATGGATGAGTTATGGAGCCTCTGGGCAGTCCCCCCCTTTTACCACCACACACTTTGAACAAACTAACCTGAGCGTTTAAAGGGTTGTAAAGCAAACCTCTGCTTTACACCTGTAACTGGGGCCCACCACTCCACTGCCCTCCAAAATAAAAGCAAGTGGTCCCAGCTGTGTCTGGACACCTAAGCATTACACTGACTTTGCTCCAGGTATTTTACCTATTTCACTGCCCAGAAAGCAGATGCAGAAGACACCAACCAAGCCACCTGCCTATAACCTCATAGTCCAGCAAGTGTGACACTCCTAGAGCAGCAACACGGGAGCCTGAGCACTCCTTTCTACAGAAATAACTACAGCAAAGGAAGCAACTCTAACCTTCTGCCATGCCATCCTGCCAGCACACCTCAACTTTCACCTTCAAGGTTTCCCCCATCCCTGTCCATTCTGCTGAGGCTGCCAAAAAGGGTGCAATTAGTGTCATTTGGGATGGCAGGATCTGCAGGGCTGACATATGACCCTTTGGAAACTGGACTGTGCCCAACATTTCTATTTCCCCAGGCCATTAAACAGCTGTCAGAGTGCTGACCTATAATTCCTCCTATCCCATCTCATGCAAATTCTGAGTTGGTGACAAAACATGGCAGGGTTTAGGTACTCGCGGTCATCCAGGCGTCTAGAACAAGGAACTATCTAATCCATGGGCTGCCCGTGCAATGGCCAAAAGGATTTTACAGCCAAAGATAAACACAACTCTCCAGTTTCCAGCCAGCTATAGCTTCTAAGGCAGGCAGTCTTTTCTTCTGCTTTATACAAGGAAGGAACTGGTTGTTTTTCAGGAGAGATGTCAGGTCCACCTGCCACCACCTACCAAAAACAGATCGGTCACCTTCAACTCTGGCAGAAATCTCTTCTATCGATAGTGTATTTAAATGGCTTTCAATCCCTTGAATATCAGCCTGGCATGGGAAATTCTTTCAGTCTGGGTGATAGCATAATTTTAATGTTGATATTCACAAATATAAAGAAAAATAAATCTGCATTTACTTGGCAGTGATAAAATGCCTTTTAGATCACAGGTTTCAGCAGCAATTTTTTTCCCCAGAAAAATTAAAATAGGAAGTGGAGGACTGAAAATGTGACATCTTAAGTAAGAAGTTACCTTAATCTCCTTTTTTTTTTTCATTAATTTGTTTACACTCAGCCCTTTTCCCTCTTCTCATTTCCATATATTTTCTTCTTCCCTCCCTTCCTTTCATATCCATCCTCTATTATACATACACATGATGTGTTTGTATTAAGGAGAACTATGATACTTTATCTGCATGTTGGATGGTAAGACTCACTCTCAGAGTGCAAATTAAGACTGACATTTGTAAAAAAAAATTTCTTCATAACCTCTCCCTTCAAACCACTTCTAATTCTGCCCTGTTCCCTTTACTTCTCCTCTCTTGTATGCTATACACAGCAGGTATTCCCCATGTGGGTGGATACAGCAATAGCTAAGAGAGATGGGAGATGAAAGCCTGTTACCTGTTTTTTATTTATGTCCTGTAAAACCCAGCATGTGGAGTTACACAAGAGACCCTGTAAACAAGGTGAGGGCCAGTCGCTTTATATAGCATGGAAAATTTCCATTTCTTGGAATAGACAGGTCAGCTTGGAAGGAAGTCAGCCCCCACCTCAAGGCCTTTCTCCCTCTTTAGGGCTCATCAGAAACATCAGCTAACCCAGAAGGCGCTGCCCAGGAGTCAGGAGAGCCAAACAAACAGATCAGTGTAAGGCATAGCCTCAGCTGCAGTGATGTTTCCATTTCTCGCCTGGCCAAGCACCCGGAGGTGGGGTCGTGTTGTCAGACCAGTATTTCCTCAGCTGCCAGGCTCAGCAGTCTGGAGTTTTCTGCTAGAGAAGCACAGCTGGGACTGGCAAGCAGCTCTTGTCCCAGGGTTAATGTATGCCTGTGTGCCTCCCCTGACAGACTTGGGAAGCAGAGGACAGAAAACCTGAGAGCTGTTCCAGAATTAGATCTGATGGCCCTGAGCCATCTTCCCACCCCTGGGTACCCAGAGAACTGAGGGAGAGTCTCAGATATGAGTTTCACACTGGTGGGCAGGTCCAGCACCAGCAAGGGTGAAGAGGAAAGTTCATTTGCACCTCTGCTCCCCTTCCCGGCTCTCCTCTTGCACCATCTGAATCTATTCTTTCTGCTTTGTTTTCCCTCCTATACTCAGCAGTGCTCTGCCTTTCCTCCCCTCCCAGCTCCCCAAATGCAGTTCAGCTCCAAGCTGTCACTCAAAAGGTTGACATTTCTGAAAAATGTCCAGATACTTCTGCTATTTCTATTCTGCCTGGCATAAGGTGAAAATCTGAGTCAGCTGGCTGTGCTCTGTTAGGTTTTTTGCAGCCAGCGTCCTGCCTCTCAAAACACCCACCTAATTTTGGAAACGCCAGTCTTAACTTTGGTGCTCCTGATGAGAAGCAGAAAAACACACTCAGCTTAATCCCAACTGCAGAAAAGGATCCAGAGAAAGGAAGATCCCTGAATATGAAAAAAAAAAATACTTGCCTGCTCACTTACATTTTATGTACTTTTTATGGGAGGAAGACAGAAGCCTCTTGCCAAAAATATTGTCAGGGCATAATTATTCCTCTCTCCTCCTCCCCCTGCCAAGCTAACCTCCCTCTGAATCAGGCCATAAGGAAGGAATAGAGCCAGACAGGACTTCTACACATTTTGGCTCGACATACTGCAAGCGTAAACTGTCAGGCAGCACTGTAGCAGCAGAAGCGTGTTACTGAGCAGTATGGGAATATTAATAAGCAAGAGATGGACTTTAACATCTGTCACAAAGCATCCTTCAGAATCACAAAAAGAATAGAAAAGGAAGAAGAGAAGAAAACAAACTAATCTGTTGTTCAGGGCAGTACTCAATCATTCTAGAGGGAATAAATTTACACCAAGCCAAAATCTTCACCGTGACAGTTGCCATTTGAAGTGACCAGTAAGTTTGACTTGCTAAATTGGTTTAACTCTGCTCCCAGTGACATCAAGAGTAAACTACAAATAGGTTTCAGTGAAAAGTGACATAAATTTAAAAAAAGCACTTTTAAAAACCTGTTTTATGTTCCAGCTCCAAAAGCAATAAAAAACCTACTCCAATCTCAAACCTCAGCTCATCCTATTTCCATGCCACAGGATTAGCTCTACCTTTGTCATGCCTTGTCAGCATTTCTTCAACTGCCCTTAGAATTTCGCAGTTCTGAAGGCTCTGTACACTCCTTAATTGACTGTCCCAGGACTTCACTGCCTTTAAGTCCTATCAAAACCTGCTTTTTCAGCAGCATAAATCCATTCCTTCTTTACAGTTTATCACAAAACACAGTTTGGTCCCTTTCCTTTTGCAGGGATTTCAATAGAAAGGCTTTTTTAATATCTGAAAGCTGTAAAGGCTGGGATCACTTAGCACTAAAACAATGTGCACCAATACTATGGTCTCACATTCATATCACCTAGAAAACAGCAATGAATTCAAACCTGGAGAGTGAACCAGAACACCTCTGATGCTTATAGATAAAACTGCTGTAGGGTGCAATAGCAAGGAACAACTTTTGGAGGCCTCACCATGACCACCATCCACTCCCCAATTTCTAGGCTGTTAGTCTTTTGTACTTACCAATAACAAATAATCAGCTACCAGCCATGAAATAACTTTAATAATGATTAAAAAGACAATAAATTCTCAGTATCACTCACCCTCCACAACACAGCCACCTCTCCTCATTCAATGTTGTGTCTGATGTCAAGCCAAGCCTCCAAATGAAAAACGTTCAACCTTGAGAGGGGAAATAGAAGCAGGGCCGCTTGAAGCTGCACCTCGTAAGGGTAACAAGGCTCCAAGGTGCCTCTCTACTGGGCTGGTCAGGTGTACTCTGGCCTTTCATCAAAAATCCTGTGAGGACTCTACTCCCAACTAACTATTCTGTGGGGCTTTGTGGTTTACAACTACAGCTGAAACCAGAAGGAGTCTGTGTACTGTTTCCAGTTGGTTGAGGGACTTCTGGTGAAAAATTGAAAAATATTTCTTGTCTTGGAAACCCTGGCTTTAAATTTGAATCAGTTTAAATCTGAACTCTAATTCAGAATTAAATTGTGTTTCTTGGTCTTTTTCTAATTAGTGCTATCACCTGTCTGTTATTGGCATATCAAACAGATGTTGTCTGTCATCAAAAGTGGTTCCTGACTTGTAGTTCCATTCAGGTAGGCAAGAGAGCCTACTAGGTATTAGGTAGGGAAAAATCAGGAAGAAGCTCAGGCCTATGGTCTAAGCACAGTGCTGGGCATGAAGATCTGCTATGCTTTTCACTGAACTTAAAGTATCATTCTGGTATCACTGAGAAAATTAGCTAATGTCTCTGAACCTTCTCCTCTGGAATGTCATCTCCATTTTGAACATAAAGCCATTGTCCCCAGTTATCCATCCCTGCAGGGGGAACCATACTTGCACAGTGCTTTTTAAACCTATGTTTTTAAGAATTATCTGCTGGCACCCAAGTCAGAAGCTGTAAGTCATTCTACACCCTCCAACTAAGAAATTGGATTCTACTGACATCCCTGGGAATGTTCTCTCTGGCTTGAAGCTGTTCTTATTTAGGTATCGTAACTGTGTCTTGCAGCCAGTATTGTTTTGTGGCCAACACTATTGCTATAGCCCTATAAATCTGCAGACACTCTGCAGCAGGAGTGTAGAGCCAAAAAACTGCAGAGTTCTCTGCTCTGCTTCCACTTTGGGAACACATGCTGGAGTAATACAGCTAGACAGATGTGGCATCCTGAACACCTGATAAAACCTGGTAACTGGAGAGGGATTTCTACATGTCTCTCAACCGAAATGATTGTTTTCTTCTCAAATGTTACAGCAAATGAATGAAAAATAAACAGGAAATTTTGTATATTAGTACTTCTAGGGCCTATACTCAAAGAGGTATAGTTGGCAGTCACTGAGGGTGTCTGTCTCTTCTCACTCTTCCTTTCCTCCCCTGCCAAATCAGCTCCCAGGCTTACTTTCCTTTGTAGCATGGAGAGGGTAGCAGCCTGCTGGGGAACTGCTTACTGCAGGAAAATCAGCCCCTTCACAGAGCAGAACAAAGAGAACATCAATCCAAGCTGATGGGGCCAAAGGGACTTTGCAGTGCTGCAAAACCCACCTTCCCATCTGTGCAACAACTGCAGGAGAGAGCTGGGAACCCCGGGGATGCTCTCCCTTGGCGCTCTCCCTTGGCACCCTCCCAGGTTCTCAGCTGGCTGTTCTGCTCCTGCTTGGTGTGAATGAGAGAAACTCTGGCTTCAGATGCTATTCTGCCTCTTTCCAAAACCCCGCAGTCTGGCAGGAAGGGAGGTGCTTTAGCAGGGGGAGTTCAAATTTATTCAGTACAATTCAGCCTGCTGCAGAGGACAGCTCTAGTAGAGCAGGTGGCAGCACTACAGTGACAGCAATACCTACAATAGCTCTGCAGCAATATTTAGCATTCTGCCAAAAGCCATAACATGGCCTCTCCTAGGCCTGTCTGCTCCATTAACCACTGCTCCCACCCACAGCAGCTGCATCCCCATCCTACTGCTTGCTGCAGGCCAGGTCAGTAAGTTTGTGCCAGTCTAACCCCCAACCGTTCCATCTTCTCCCACACAGCCCCTGCCAGGCAGGACGGCGTTCATCCCAGGCCAGGCACTAAAGGATGGTGCCAGCCCTGTCCGTGGAGCTCCTACCCGCCTGAGAAGATGGAAGGGGAAGAGGGTGGAGAGTTGCCAGAGCTGTACTGACACCAACTCTGTGTGTCATGTGCTGTGGCCATGGGATTTTGCCCTTGGGCTGGCTCTTAAATGACTGCTCAGCGGGAGTGGGCTACTGTCTGGCCTTGCAGCTCACAGCACAGGAGGGGAGCTGAAGAGAGCGGCTGTTCCACTGCTGAGATGGGGACAGTGGGTTGTTATTATTTATGTTGTGGTGCTGCCTAATATGTTCTGGGTGCATTCCAGAGGCAGAGAGAAACATGGCCCCTGCCCCGGAGAGCCACCTATAATTGAAAGAGTAGTCAGTGCATTATCCAAGCTGCAAGCCATTCCTCCCATTCAGAGGATTGTTTGAGGCTGAAGGGAGTGCTGGGGATCATGCAGACCACCCCAAATACTGTCATGGACTGGGATTTATTTATTCTTCCCAGAGCAATGGCTGGAAGCTTAGAAGAGATTCCACAGTGTCCCCTGATAGTTTGCTCCAATTGCTGTAACTCTTCTTGGAATGATGAGGTTTTATCCTAATATTTATACTAAACGTTCCCTGCTGCAGCCTCAAGCCATAACAGCATTTTCTGTCATTTTACTAATGAGAGTGTTTGATGTGTGCTCTTCCTCAGAACATGCCTTAATATATCAGAGCACAGCCAGCCTGTCTCCTCCGTGGTACGAACTATCCCAGGGCTCCCAGCATTTCCTCAGAGGCCACAGCACTTTCTTGGGTCAGTGCACAGCTCCAGTCAGCTTGCCTGTCTTCATCTCAGCTGGTACAAATGAACACTAAACACAGAATCTTTCTCTGACTTTCTTAATAAGTACCACATGGCCAGTGCTCTCCATGAGAGAGCATCCCTCCAGCATGCAGGCCCTCTGAGCTCTTTGCACACCATCATTTAGGAGCCTTCACAACCATTGACACAGTGAGAGTCTCTTGAGCTGTAATTGGAGTCTTTTGTTACTGATGCAGAGAGATAACTGGGGGTCCACAAGGTGTTCCAGAAAAACAGTGGTGAAACTCAAACTGAATCCAGAAGTGCTGTGGGTGGACTTTATGCCCTACTCCCTCCATTCTGCTGCACACATTTCTCTGCATAAGGATGAAGAAACGCACTGTGATGTCCCGTTCACACAGACCTGGAAAATCCCGTTCACATAGACCTGACCTCTTAGACAAATAAACTCAGAAGCAGATTCCTGAGATTATTCATGAACTGGGGAAATACATTTTCTCCCCATTTTTCCTTGTCTCTCACAGACAACAGGTAAAAGCATACATGTTGTGGTCTCAGCAGTGAAAATCAAATTAATTATTTATTGCAAGTCTTCCTGGGTAAAGCCTTTCAGAATAATTTTCTAAACTCTGGTGCCCCAGTGAAGCCCCTGGAAAGGAGCTCAATTTCTGGGAGCATCATGTAGCTATGCAAGACCTTCCACTGATGTTGGAGCACCCAGAATCCTAATCCCCTCTGAAAATGCTGGTCATCATTAGCTAACAACTGGTTAAAGCGTGCAGCAGCTGCCTGGTTCTTCTTCTCTGGATACAGCTGCCTATCTGGGATTTTACCAGGAGTAATGAACAGCAAAAACTAGATGGATGAAACCAAGGCTGCACTTGCTGGTGATTTATCTTGATAGACATAAATCTATGAGAAAAGGGAAACAAATAAAAAAAAGAAAGGAAAAACAATAGAATCTAAGACAAAAGATCTGTAAAGAAAGATGTTTTGCAGAGTTTTTTATGAGATTTTGGGCAGTCTTCCTTAATCCTGACTCAGAGAATTCATGAATATTCCTGACTCTAGGACAGAATTATGTTGAATAATGTTATTCTCTCTGGATTTTCTCTCTGAAATGCATGTTCTGGCCTTGCCAGAGCATTTAGTAACAATACAAAAAAGTATTTGGTTTTTTTTAGTTTTACCTGGCCTCTTTTGGGTTCTTGAATCACATCCTAGGCAAGCTTATAGTCAATCAGGAATAATCAGTGACTTTAAATGTCCATTAGGCTTAAGTATTTAGTAAGAGCAGTCAGTTAATAATCAAGATCTAGAGGATATTCCTTTGGTTTATTTCCAGGGCCTGCTTTGAAATTCCCCGTGCATTAAGGGCTTGCAGAGTAGCCTAATGATTAGAAAAGCATAACATCAGAAAGCCTGGTATTTCTTCCCATCTTAGAACCAATGTGCCCATGTAAACATTGTATATTGCACTTGGCTGAGAACCCAAGCTGAATCCCATTCTTGCCGTGCTGTCCTCAGCTACAGAAGCAGGTTCATTCATCACAGGGCTGCTGGGAGCCTTTGTCAGCTGCTGTGCATATCACCATTTGTAAACCTGTGTGTTTACATCGTGCAAAGTTTCACAAAGGAAACTAAACCTCAGCTCATAATCCCAAACCACTGGAGGAGACTGGAAGCCTCTAAGAGGGGACGCCAAACTATTTTGTGACCAACCACAATGGTAACCATGGCCATCATGATGACATTGATCAAAGGAGAAGTGGAAGAGGCAGCTGTGGGCACTGACAGAATATCCACTCTGAGGATAGGACAGGGAGATGAGGAGCTGCACTGCCCGCGAAGCCTTGCAGGGACCAGATGTGCTGTGACATGGCAGGATTCCCGAAATGCCAAATGTGAAAGGCAAATCAGACAGGTTGTGCAGTCAGCACAGAGCCAATGCAAGCCTTCCACTTTGGAGGAGGAAAGGAGGCTAGAGTTTGGGTAGCCCCAGGGCCAAGAGGTTGCAGCTGCCCCACTGGTTTTGCTCTGGGTTAAGGCTGACAACTGCAAAAACATTCCACGACCTTGCTGTTCTTTGCAGGGTTTGTCACTCAAAGCCAGCATTTGGCTGGACTCAGAGGAAATCACAGACTCACTGTTTCAAACGTGGGGAGAAAAATGAAAAGGCACAGCTAAAACAGCTGCTTCCTTCAGCCTCCCTGACCCCTCGGGTGGAGGGGGTTGAGCAAAGCAAGTTGCTTCCCCTTCTCCTCACTGGCTCGGAGGACAGCCCCCATACTACATAGAATACATAATACATATTAACTCTTAGTAGGGAGGAGTTCCTGAGGGACCACAGGTGAATTTGGTGGAAATCAAAAAAATATCTTAAAAGTGAGGTTTCAGCAACAGTTTTTATGCTGCACTAGAATGAAATGAGTTAATATTCTCTGGAAAATGAGTTTATCCCCATGCCAGGTGAGTGCCTTCACAGCTGGGCAGAGCCCCAAGGTGCAGGAGCTCTTCCAAATCAGGCTGCAGTGTTATTCTTTCAGTTTCCTGCAAGGAAGATGTCCCAGGGGTTCAAAGCAGGGAGTGCCACCCCTCTGTGGTGTACAATGCTGGGGGCTCTTCTCTCCTTCCCTCCAGCTTGCAAAAGATAAACTTTCCCAACAGCGTGCTAGCTGAAACTCCCCTGGGAGAGCTGGTGGAGAACATTGACTAATACTTCATTTGTGACTGGACAGAGATGGAAAATGAGCTTTGAGATGTTCTGATGGGAGCATATTTAGAAAGAGCCTAGGGTATCTCAGGTATCTTCAGATCAAACAAGAAAGGGAGGTTTATCTGCTTCCTTATGGTAGGTGACTCCTCACTGAGGGCAGTGGGTTCAGAAGTGAGCCTTTAGTTCACTAAAATTCTTATTCAGCTGCTTAGATCCTGACTGGGTTATTTGAGAGCATGCAAACAAGTTGAAATAGGACAGGAATGAAACCCAGATTCCCTGTGTCCCAGGGTTCTATTTACCAGATTGTCATTCCTCGCAGACACAGTGCATGTGACTCATATCTACAGTGTCAGAAGTGAACCAACACACCCCAGTAAATGAATGAATGTTTCCAGACCTACTGTGACCTAAAGTTCCTCAGGATTTCAGCCTCCCTAGGAGGGAAGGCAAGGCAAGGACAGACAATACGGACAACTGTGCAGGAACATTCCTCATTTATCACAGAGAATCCTTCCATAAAATGATCAAATGTCTCAGAAACAGATGATTTACTCCTGAAAAGCCACTCCAGAACTGGGCTTTTCTGTCAGAAGCCTGAAAACTACTCTAATTCCTGGGCTAAACAGACATTTTCAGTAGAATATAAAAATACCACTGACCAGTTCATGCCCTTTCATTTCTGTGCTGAAGTTGATCTTCAACTTAAATAGGTTTTAACACCCTGGTTCTGTGTGCCAGAACAACGGTATCCCATCTTAGCCTCATCTTTTTAGGCAACTGACAACTTCCCTTCGATCTTTTCTAACATTACCATCTCTCACCTCCTCTCTAGCCTTCTCCCTTTCAATTTTTTCC
>WAAG01058537.1:6528-17498 GCA_013390105.1 Tichodroma muraria | reverse complement strand
TTCTTCTTTCTTTTTTTTTTTTGTGTTAGTTAATAAAAGTCTGTCCTTTTCAAGTTTAAGCCTGCTTTGCTCCTGATTACAGAATTTCCTTTTTTTTTAAAATTGGCAACCCAAATTAATAGTTTTCTGTCTGGTTCACACTGAAACCACGACAGAGGCAGCTCCAGTGGGGACGGGGGGGACTCACTGAACTGGGTGAGTTTCGGGTCTCAGCAGCAGCAAAAATCCCCGTTCCTCATCCTCTGTGACTCGAGCAGCTGCTCCAGCCCCAGACAATCACCTGCCACCCCGGCTCTGCACTTTTTCTTACCAAGTGCAGCTGAGCTCTGGTTCAGAACAAACAGCCGCTTAAATTGTCTTAAATTCGAGAGGAAACCTCTCAAACGCTGCACCAAAGAGCGATTTAAAATCAGAAATTGGCCCCGCTTGCCGGAACTCGAGTAACCACAAGCCCCTGCCAGGTGATGCGCTGGGACAAACGCCGGGATGAGGGAGCAGGGGTGGGAGCGAGGGGAAACATTTCCACAGCTGCTTTGGACAATCCCAGTGGATCATTTCCCTTAATCCCACTGCCTTTCAGTTTTCAGCACGCTCTCATCCATCCACTTGTAATGCTTAACAAAAGGCAAACGGAGGAAACCTCCCAGCCCGTTCCCATCGTGTTCTGCTGAGCTCTCAGCTGGGAGCGGCGCTCCCAGGCAGCCCCAGGGCCAGCCAGGGCGTGCAATAAAGCAGAAAATGATAAAATTGGGAATGTTCCTGCATCCAGGAGCACCTGGATGTCTCCAGCCAGACTGTGGCAGTTCCACTCTGCACAGGACTGAGGCAGTTCCGTGGCTGGAGACTCAGGAAAAATCTTTATAAAGGAAACAAAACCCCTGCGAGTCAGTCCTTGGGCAATGATGTTCTTGGGGGCTTTCATTAAACCCACCCTCCTGTACCTGGGCAGATCTTCCTTCAGTGCTGAGAATTATTTGCTCTTTTACCCCTCAGTTCTGTGATTTATTTGCAGTTTTACCCCCCAGTGCTGTGAATTATTTGCTCTTTTACCCCTCAGTTCTGTGAATTATTTGCTCTTTTACCCCTCCATGCTGTGAATTATTTGCTGTTTTACCCCTCCGTGCTGTGAATTATTTGCTCTTTCACCAGGAATAGGCTGATGTGGAATATCTGGGATTTGGCTCCCCAAGATGTCCCTCATCTTTAAGAGATCCAATTTTCCTCATCATTTCTCGCTGCCTTTAACCAACTCTGCAAAACAGAAGGGCGGAACCTTGAAGCACAAACCAACAACCTGCTCGGGCGTTGTTTCAGATTTCTGAGTGTGTGCTGGTTTTGCCTCAAACCCATGGTTCTGTCATGAAACACCTCCATAAATCATATTCCGAGAGCAGGTCTTAACCGCCTCCTGTTTTCTTTTCAAATTCCTCTTGTTAATCATCCTGGCAGCTCTGACACGCGGAATATTGACGGAGTTTGGGGCGCCACGTGCTGCAAGCTGCTTGGGAGAGGGACACAAATTAATTAAAGAAATCAAAGAATTAAAGAAACGTGCAGGTGAATTCCTGGCTGGTTTCTGGTTTGCACACCTCACACGCAGATCGCTCCGAGTGTGACACGGAGGAGGAGAGTGACAGGAGCGCTTTTATTAACAGCCACCCTTGTAGCGCCTAGACACTTTTAAAGGTGGAAAAAAGGGGAGTTGATGGAAAAAGGTTGAAAAAAGGAACGATCTCGGTGCGTTCACCTATCTTTAGTAAATGCCGTGAATATTTTCTGACGCCACCATTGCTGGAGGGGGTGAGAAGGTGGAGTTGTGTCCAAGGTGCGAGCTGGGATGGCTCTGTGAGATTTTCCCCAGAAATCCGAGCTGTCCTGGGCTGAGCAGAGCCGCGTCCAGCTGGGCACGGGCTCCCCGTGGAGGGCACAGCTTCCAAGAAAAGCCACAGATGGCGGAGAACCAGCCCCAGGGGCATTTCTCACCCTTCCCAAGGTCGACGGGAAGTTTTCACAGTCTGGCAGCTGAGCGGCCAATTGGAGACAAAACGGAGTTTTCCAGCTCCTGCTGGACCCACAGCCCCTTCACATCCTGGCCTTCCTTCCTGGCCAAGCGGAAATGTTTATTTTCCTTGGAAATTCAGCAGGAGAAGGCACGGGGATAAAGAAATCTCTGCTGTCCCTCCTGCAGTCGCTGCCAGGTCAATATTTGCTCTCTGAGCCCCGGCCTCGGAGGGAGGTTCGGAGCGAAATTCTCCGCTCAGCTCTGCAAACACCGTGGGTTTATTGGTGCCCCCTAAATGAGTTCCTGAAAATAAATGAGTTGTGGAGTCTGTGACCTGAGGGATACTTAAAGGAGCATTTTTGGGGTTGATCTGATGGCGCAGCACGTTCGGATTGCTCTGAAATCTCCTCCTAAAGCAAAAATCTTCGTTGTTCTGGGGCTGTGCGGGGTTCTCTGTCACAGAGCCCCCGTAAGAACTGCACCAGCACCACAAACCCAACCATTTTTTCATTTCCCTCTCTTGTTTAAGTATTTCTCAATTGTACGGTCTGAAAAAAAAAGGAGTTTGCAGCCCGGGCCACGGCGTAGGGGATGTTTTAACATCTGCTCTCTTCAGCGCAACTTTGGATTTTTCTTTCATTTAATGCTCCTGCTGAGCCCCGTAGCCTGGGATGGTGTGAATTCCCAGCATCTGCACCAAAAGCACCAAGAGATGGGGAATTCTCCATCTCTTCAAGGGTTTATTTCAGTTTTTAACAGCACCTGGCCTGGGAAAATGCGGATTTATTTCTGCTTCAACGTGTATAAATCAAGCTTTAATTTCCCCCAACCCTTACAGAGAAATTGGGAGTGAGTCCATTTCCCTCAGTGATGTTTACACTGCTGGGAAGAGTGTGTGGAAAAGAGCTTTTTTTTTCCAGATTTCCTCTCCTTTCAGAGGTCACCAGCTGGAATTTTACTGCTCCAGTGGCTGAGCAGCAGAAATGCTGAGGAAGGGCTGGAAAAGCTGGGCTAAAAGCTGAGAAAATAGACCAGAATTTAAAAAAGAATGGGTTTAATTCATCCAACTTCCCCATGTTGCTTGCAGTCATGGCTGGGAAATCCAGAAATGTTCCGGGTTTAAAGGTTCCGGCAACACCTGGGAAAAATCCCGTTTATAAACCACCCCTGCGAAGGAGAATGGCTTTAGATCCTTCAGTTTGGAAAAGTTCTCTGTGGGAGCGAGGAGTGGGGTGGAAACGAGCAGCTCCGGGGCTGAGGAGGAGATTTTGCACTCCAGAACCGCGGGGAACGGGAGCTTCGGGAGATGAAAACTGAATTTGAAGGGAAACTGGATAATACACGTTTTAAGTAATGAATGCAGTGGAGTGGAGCAGCGACATGAAGTAAGTGGGATGTCCTGTAAATTGATCCGAAAATCACTGCTGGTTCTGCAGTGCTCTGGCAGAATAAATTCACAGTAATTCCAGGCAGAACGGCCTTTTCCTGGGAACAGAGGGGAGGGGAGGTGCCCAGCTGGGAGAAGGAAAAAGAGACCTGGACACGCAGAGATTTTAGGGGTTTAACTCATCTCTGTGCTGGGAAATGGTGATGGTGAGGCACACAGCGAGGAGGAAATTCACCTTGCAGGGTTTAGTTCTAAATGAGCTTTTAGGCAGCACTGAATTCATCCCCGCACTGATAATTAGTGATTTCATGAAGGAGGAGCAGGAATCGTGTGATCATCCAGAGAGGAGCCGGCCAGGGTTAAGCAGAAATCTTTAGGGGGCTAAAGAAACATCTCAAATGGTGGAAACTTTGCTACTTATCTCAGTAAAAGAGAAGGGAAAATTGATTTGAAGAGTGGCGAGCGACTGTGTTGTTATTGTTGTGAAGGAAAAATTGCTTGTAATTTTACCATGAAGTCAAATTTTACCCTGTGAGTTTTCAATTTGCCTTCACAGAAGGCTGAGAAGAAATGAATGTGTTCCAGAGATAAGGTTTGCTTCTAAGAAAAATCACTTTAATTGCAAAGCAGTGAACGAAAACAGGTCGTGATCACCGCATTCTTGTCTTGTTTTTTTTTTTTTCTTTTTCTTATTCCCCCTCTTACTGGACTCCTTTGCACTTCCCAGCTCCACTTTCTTTTGTTGCCACTTCAATTTCTCATTGCTCAGATTCCCCCTCGGAGGTAAAGGAACATTTTCGCCTGGCAGGGCTGCTTGGGGTAAGAAATCAGCCAGATGAGAGTGCTGAAGGCTCTGATTACACCCCCTGCAGTTCTGTGCCTGAAAAAACCCAACAAACAACAAAACCCAGGCTGAACGAAACAAGGAATTGCACATTTTTGACTTTTCCAGAAGTTTCAAGACAGATCAAATCCATTTTCTTTTCTGACTTACAATTGAACTCTTCACATTTCTTCCGTTCTTGCTGCCTCCCCAAGCTTTGCTTGAGGTATTTTTATTATTATTGAGGAAATTCGGGGTAGGAAAGGATCTTTTGGTGCTGAAGAGCTTCGAGAAGGTGGGGAATTGTCTGTGAGAGACAATTTGTGTTCCTGGCTGCACTTCCAGCCCTGAGGCCGAGCGAGGAGGAGCCGATGGAGGCAGCTCCTCACTGCCAGCTTGGGAATTTGGGAATTTGGGGTTGGCAGTTTGGGAATTTGGAGTTGGCAGTTTGGGGTTGGGAATTTGGGATTGGCAGTTTGGGATGGGGAATTTGGGGTTGGGAGTTTGGGATTGGGAATTTGGGGTTGGCAGTTTGGGGTTGGCAGTTTGGGGTTTGTTATTTGGGATTGGCAGTTTGGGGTTGGCAGTTTGGGATTGACAGTTTGGGAATGGGAATTTGGGATTGGCAGTTTGGGGTTGGCAGTTTGGGGTTTGTTATTTGGGATTGGCAGTTTGGGGTTCGGAGTTTGGGATTGGCAGTTTGGGATTGGGAATTTGGGATTGTCAGTTTGGGGTTGGCAGTTTGGGGTTTGTTATTTGGGATTGGCAGTTTGGGGTTCGGAGTTTGGGATTGGCAGTTTGGGATTGGGAATTTGGGATTGTCAGTTTGGGATTGACAGTTTGGGGTTGAGAGTTTGGGATTGACAGTTTGGGGTTCGGAGTTTGGGATTGGCAGTTTAGGGTTGGGAGTTTGGGGTTGGCAGTGAGCTCCTCCACATCCCTGATGGATTCCTGCTCTTGGCAGCACCCAGCTGGAGGAGTTAATAGGTGGGAAAAGTCCATGGAATTCATCAAAGGTGCTAAAGACAGATTTCTTTCTGTTTATACAAAAAAAAAGAAGAAATGTGGCTTCTCAAACACCAAACCACCAGGTGCAAATTACAACATCTGGCGCATTCGCTGGGCAGGAGCCAGGAAGGATCAAACGAGGAGCTCTGATGGAAGAAATCATATTTAAATAAATAAATTCCGACTCTGCCTGATGTGCGGAATCTACGGAGGAGAACAACCCCTAAAAAAGGCTGTGTTGAACCCAGGCTGTCACTTTGCTTGGGGAACGCCACGGATCAATGAAGGACGGTTTAATCACACGGGTGCTGTGGGGTTTTTCTGAGGCAGGGCCTTGGTGGCCGTTTGAAATTCTGATTTGCACTTGGAACTGTTTGTTGCTCCCTCCCCGGGCTGCAGGGGCTCAGGGGAGGCAGGACCGGGCTGCTGCGGGATCCCAGCAGGTGTGGAGAGGGATGGGATTAACCGGAGAGCTCAGCGTTAAATTCCCTGCCTTGAAACTTCCTTGGGTGCGGGATTTTGGGATAAAGCGGCTCCATAAAGTCGATAATTCAGGAAAACTCTCCCCTCCCAGCTCCACCACTGATATCCCGCCTGGCACCTCGCGTTTCCTGGGCTAGGAATGGGAATGATTGCCCCAAACTCTGTGCCCAGGTGCACAAACCCCACAGCTTTCCCCAAAATGAGCTTTTTTCCCTTGGGAAGAGCCCCATGGATGTCACCTCGCCTGAGGAACTGCCCGATTTTTTTGTGGTTGAAACTGATCGGGAAATAGTTGATTCCATTAAACCCGTTTCATTTTAATCCCTTTTCCTTTCCCCCAGGAAAGGGGATCAATTCTGACAGAACTTTCCCCCCTCCCCCCATAAATAAAATGCCCATGAACCTCTTATTTTGGGCTAATTAATAAAAATTGTCTCTGAGCTGCCCAGACCCCTCATTTCCCCTCTGCAGCCCCTCGGGGTTTTTTGGCTGTATCCAACTGGCCTCCATTAATTTCCCCTCGTTTCCTGAAGGGGTTTGGTTTGCACTGAAATTAGCAAGCAGCAGAAAGGGCAGATCCACGAGCAGCACGGGCAGAAAGCAGGTGGAAATCACATTTCCTGGACGCTTTTGCCTCGTGTCTCCTTGTCGTTATTTTCCACCTCTGGAACTCTCGTTTTCACGTGGTTTCCCATTTCCTGGGGTGGTTTTGTTTGGCGTTTGGGAAGCACTTCAGCGTTTTTTTTCGGAGCTGTTTAATGTTTGATCTCTGATCTCTGGCAGGTGGAAGTGAGGAGTCAAATCCAATGTGCTCAAAGCACCATCACTGATAGGGAAATGAGGGCCCTTGGTAAATCGAGAGCGGCGCTGGAAAAACACAGGAATAACAATGAGCTCTTGCCCAGGATCTGTGTTTTCCACCCCAATTCCCCAACTCCTGCCAGCACTAAATGCTTAAAGCAGAGGTACAAACCTCTGAAGACGCAGAACTAGGGTTTGTGCTGATTTTTGGAGGACCAAATTTGCTAAAATGAGGTGAAACCTCAACCACCCCTCTGAAAGACCCTCGTGGGCACCTGCAGGACTCTGGGATTTACTGCTCAGCCATTCAGGGCAGATTAACGCGCTTAAAAAGTTGGGAAAATTCCATTAGCGACTGGCTGTGCCTCTAATTGTCTAAATACAGCAAAAATACAGCAAAAAAACCCATAAAAATCTCCCTGCCCTGCAAGCCTGTGGGACTGAGGAGATGTGGGGTTCAGAGCCAGCAGGACTCGTTCCCGTGGCTTCGGGAAATGGGGATTGTTGCTCGTCCCAGGGCTCTCCCAGACGTTTCCCGATTGCCCAGTCCTGAGGTGCAGCAGGCAGTGAGTGCATCTGGCTCTAAACAAAACTCTGCCAAGCCCTGGGCTGGTTCTTGCACCCCCAGCGTTCCCGAGGGCGCCGGGCGGATCCGGAGCCCCTCCTCACCAGCCCATCAAACTCAGCCAGGCCGAATCAGGTAAATTCCTTCCCCCAGTGATGATTCGTCTGTCCGGACTGGGAGAAGATAAATCCGATCTAAATCCCTATTTCCTGAGAAAAGAGCGAGGTTTAAACCTTTCCAATAGCTTCATACCCTTCAGCACTGGTGATGAGTCTTCCTTTTGCTCCAGAATAATCTGCTCAGTGCCTGTGGCCCCGCATTATTTGTCTCACATCTGGAGCACCTCTGGAAATGCAAATTAACAGCAACTGGAAGTGCTGTATTTCCCTCTTCCTGCTGCGCTCTGTTGTCTGAATATTCTTTATTTACACCAGCCTTTAATCACCAAGTGTTGGAGTTTTTGAGGCGTTCCTGTTGATTCAAGCATTAAACCTCACCCTGTTATTCAAAAATATTGTCTCAGGTCAGGTTTGCAGCTGCTATAAATGAATGTCCAATTCCAAGGGCCTGCACAAAGAATTATGGACAATTCCTGGCCTATTTTTAAATCTTAGAGAGGGCTGCAACAGCACACAAAGCTCCGTAATGTGCCCAGGGCTTTGTGTTTTTAACTCCAGCTGCCTGAATTTTTTAGTCAGAACTTCGCCGGCGAGAAGCGGATTTTTCATTTACAGGCAAAACTCCAGCAGGAAAAAAGGAGCTTTTAGAAATGAAAACAAAAGAATAATAAACATTGGTGCTCAATTCTTGCATCCCAACAACCCAATAATCGGGCTTTTAGGTTAAGTATCATTTTACTGTGGAGGTTAAACAGGGTTTTGACAGAATTTTGCCAGCTAAGGGAGAAAAGGAGCTTTTGGGGTGACTTTGGGGTGGTTTAAACAACCTCACAGCTCTGCTGCAAAACACCCCGAGCTCTGCAGGACCACCAGGTTCATCTGTTGCATTATTTAGGAAGATTTTAAAATGATGCAAAGCCCAAATCTCCGGGGGATTGGGGGTGGTGGCCGTGAGCACCCAAATTGTTGGGTTTGCTGAGCAAAATCGTTGGGTTTGCTGGTGTGGGTAAGGAGAGGAGTCCCAGCCTCTCCTTGGACTGGGAGCACTGGGAGCACTGGGAGCACTGGAGGCTTTTCCCTAAAAGTGAAGCTCTCATTTCCATCACCAGTTCTGGAGGGGAGGTGAATTCTCTGGGAAATTCAGAGGGAATGGAGGTGAGGATTGTCCTGCTGGGAGTTCTGGAAGCTTTTCCCTGAAAGTGAAACCCTCATTCCCATCACCAGTTCTGGGGGAAGGTAAATTCCCTGGGAATTCAGAGGGAATGGAGCTGGGGATTGTCCTGCCGGGAGTTCTGGAAGCTTTTCCCTGAAAGTGAAACCCTCATCCTCACTCCCTGATTCTGGGGGGGGAAGGCAAATTCCCCGTGAATTCAGAGGGAATGGAGCTGTGGATTGTCCTGAGGGAAGCACTGGAGGCTTTTCCCTGAAAGTGAAACCCTCATCCTCACTCCCTGATTCTGGGGGGGAAGGTGAATTCCCCGTGAATTCGGAGGGAATGGAGCTGAGGATTGTCCTGCCAGGAGCAGGTGGCAGAAAGGGTTTGAGCTGCCCCTGCCGGGTTCCTCAGGATTCTCTGGAATTCACTCTCATTAAGTCAGACCTTGCCAGGGGCTGGCAGGCAGTGCCTCGGCCGAGCTCTCTGCTGCTCACTTATGTAACACCAAACGTGCCTGCACAGCCAGAGAGCCCATTAAATATTTAAACCCCGTCCTTTCCTCAAAAGCAGAACAGCAAAGATGATTTTCCATGGAATTTAACATTAAACTCTGGCAATTTGTACAGCTGTGCATATAAATAGCTTTGCACATCATCTCCGGAGGCAAAGGTCACTCTGCCTCATCCATTTCAATGCTGGAGTTTCATAGCAACACCCTCCCCTCTGCTGCCTCCCTGTTATTCATCCAGAGGGACTTCAAACCGAGGAGAAAGCGCTGTTGGTTTTGGAGACATGAATGAATGGGAGTTGATTGTAATATTTTGCCTTAATCGCTGTTTTTTCCCCCCCTTCCCAGAGTTCTGGTGGATTATTTCTGGTATATTATATCAGGTTATGTCTGGTGGATAGCCAGAGCCCCTGAGCCGTGGGGACTGGGTGGCACAAAGCTTTTCCGAGGGAAGAAATCCGAACAGACAAGCGCCTGATTCCCCTTAATGCAATTTGTTCCACGGCTGATCTTCAGCCCCTGCTTCATTACCTTAGACAAACTCAGACCTGGCTCCTGAGGAGAAAAAGGTTCTTATTTGCAATTAGAATCCCCCAATTACACAGCACATCTTGAGCTGCAGCTGATGGGAGTTGATTTTCAAATGCCAGAGCCGTTATTTCCTCAAATGATCGACGTTTGGAAGCGAATGGCACGGCAGGATTGGACAAACAAAACACAGCTCGCTGCCTGAGCCCTGTAAGATCTTTAATTTCTGTGCAGATCCCCCCGGCAGGGCTTCACTTGGTGAAAAACAGGGATTGGGGGCTTGGCTCGGGTGGATTGAGGAGATTGGGCCCTTTTTTAGGACCGGGAGTTAAGCCAGAATCCCAGAGTGGAAGGATCCCTAAAGGTTATCCCAGCCCCAGGCAGGGAGAAGAAACGGCAGTTCCTCCCTCCCTGCGGCAGCCCCGGCATGGCCCGAAGCCCACGGATGCTGAACTTTCAGGGAATAATCCCTGTGTCTTCTCCATTTGCATCCCGAGTCACCGTGTGGCCGCGCTTCCCACAGAAACCGTGCGTTGCACAACTGCAATTAAACGACTCCCACGTCGTTTAATCCCACGCTCATTTTCCGTGTTTGCCCATTTCAATCCCGTGCTTTTGATGTCCTTATTCGTCATTTGGGTAGAAGGATGTTAATTGACTCGCTGGTAATTCCAGGGCCTCCTGCTGAGGGTGAATCAGAGGGAATTGGTTGTTTTTGCTGCCTCTCCAAGGAGTTAATTGAGAAGTTATTCAATTATGGGGAATATCCTTTTATTGCTAATAAGATATTCTGATACAAACAACATCCCCCACTCTGAAATGGAATTATGAGAAACTTGAAGCTGCTTGGCAAAGAGGCTTCAAAAATGAACCTTTTTTGAAGCTGGAATCGATGCCAGCTTCAGAGGAGTGAAAGGAGATCGATGAAATTCTTATCAGGGTTTCCTTACCACTCATTAAGTCTCACCTATGATTGTTTGGACATTGGTAAGGAGTGGTGCAGATGGATCAGGCTAAAAAGCCGCTCTTAATGCCGATTATCAACCAGGATATCTCAACCACAGTTAATAGTGCTCTCTATTATCTAATTTGCCAAGATTAGATTTCTTTTTATGCACCACTTCACAAGCTCATCTCCTCTCTGCTATTGGCTCCTTGAGTCCGGGAAGAGCATCTCTAGTAAATAAATATCAATTCTCTTGTTATTAATTTGCAAAAGAGCAGCACCTGGCAGCCCAAACAGAGGCAGGGCTCTGAACCTGAGGGGGGCGAGCAGCTCGCCTGGAATGAAGGACAAACCTTCATTTGCTTCCCCTAAATCTGACCTGTGGATCTTTCTGGAATGAAAATAAGGAATTGCTGGTGCTCACCAGCAGGTTCTGGCTGGTTTCAGCTCCTTGGGAGTTGTTGAGGTGCTGAGAGGGAGGAAATGAGAATCAACCCACAGCCCACCACTTCCTCCCTGCCCCCTAAAGCGGGTCCTTCTCCCTCCTGTGTCCCCATAAAACGCCTCCAGGAGTCCCATCCCATCCCATTATCCCATCCCATCCCATCCCATCCCATCCCATCCCATTATCCCATCCCATCCCA
>WAAG01058535.1:4415-24775 GCA_013390105.1 Tichodroma muraria | reverse complement strand
TTTTTTTTTTGTCTTACTGGATGACTCTTAACTATTGCAGTAGAAAGTAATGCAGCCCTCTCTGTATTGGGGTAGCTCCCATGATATTACTCTTTCTTGTCCTTCCTTCTCTCTGTTCTTAAAAAACATAACATTTGAGGAAAGAAAAGAGTAACATTCCTTGGTGCTGCCCCATGGCCCTCTTGCATCAGGGTGTTACCCTTTATGGCTTCTAGGAGAATAATACAAAGATTAAAGCCTTTTAAGCTCTTTCAAACTATTTCTCTAAGATGTGTGTTCTTTTTTAGGAGAACATCTTTTCAAGTTTGGAAATGTGTGTTATATATATATATATGTATATGTATATATATAATGTCCTTTATCTAAGAAATACTTTTTGTTTTTAAAGCTTCAATTAGTTAATGGCTACAACTTCATGTAATTGCCAGTTGTTTTTTTTCCTACTTCAAGCAGTTTGATTTGAGGTTTGAATGGCTTAATGAAATAAAAGGATTATATTGACTAGTATCAGAAAATGTAAACCAATCTTACACTTTATCTATTTATCTATAAAGTAAAAGGAAAGATACCCTAACACAATTGTCAAAATCAGGTGAGAAAATGAGTAATGTCTGGACTTGTTCTTTTCTTACAGTCGTTTGCTGAGAGAGTATCAACAGAAATGCACTGATATCCTTTAGTTTTCTATTTGTGTTCTTACAGGATTAGTGCACCTGAAACATTTCTTATAAAAGGGCTTGAAGCTTTCTGTTTAATTTATGAGATGATGTCTCTAATAAAGAACAAACTGGGTAGGTTTTATAAATAAAATAGGCCTTTGGAATTAAAACTATCCACTTAAGATCTGCCTGTTTCTGGTATATGGTTTAAGGTGGTCCACTTGAGATCTGAAAGATCTGAATTGCTGAGAATTACTCAATCATTTTCATGTAACAGAATAAGCTCTTTTTATTCACTTCAAATGTATTGAAATGCACATATTAAACACTTAGTTCTGCAAGTCTTGTTGGGTTTTTTTTGTGTGTGTGAGGAAGTCTTTATTGGGTGTTTCTTTTCAAGTGGCAGTTGGATTGAAATATACTTAAGGACATTTGATAAACTGTTTTTAAGTTCTACCTTAACAAGAGATTACAGCTTCAATTTGCTGAACGGTAAGTTTGATTTATATTGTTTACTAAAGATGTATTACTATATTGTCTGTGTTGTGGTTAGTTTTAGGTCTGATGGTGCAGCAACAGCCATGGGTCTAAGCAGTGCTTTTAGTATCGTACTTTTACTGTGCTTCCTAGGCCATAGTTAGCAAAAATATGATGAGGAGAGAAATCTGTCCTTCCTCTACAATACCTGTGTGGGATTCTTACCTGTCCCTGGGCTAGTGAGAATTTTAAGTGGATATGGACCAAGTGGATATGGATATAAGCGGAATTTATCTTTTGGTGGTGGTTAAATGTGAGCCTGTTTGGGGCGTCCATATTTGTGTTTGATTTTTGATTTTTTGTATCTGTGTGCCCTTGCTTACTCTGTGATTATAGATGAAGAGGCAGCATATAATTTTTATGGACTCCAGCCTGCATGCTGAAAAATGCTGCAGTTGGACTCTGCTCTCACTTTACAGCACTGTGTATGTATGCAGAGACACTTGTTACTGGCACTTTAGTGTAGGCAGCAATACTTCTGTGGCACATGCCATCTGCTTGCATCTAGGTTTGGGTTCAGTGTAGTATTTTTAAATCAGATCTTGGATTTTCTTTAAATAGGTGGAAAAATGAGAACACTGAAACTCTTAACTCTTTTTGGGTATCTCTCACAGCTTTTTTTCCATAGGATAAAAGCAAAATACTCAGATGCTTGATTGAAGAATCAGAATACTGAGTTTCAGAGCATCTGCATTTTTGGCAACTTCTTTTTTTACTGCACATCTCATTTCAGAGAGATCTCTGCTCTTCGTTGCCAAGTGGAGAAAATGTTACAGAAAATTCTGCCTCTGGAAAAGTACCAGGAAGAGTTGGGTTCCTTGAAGGCAGAGTTGGAAGAAAAAAAGGTGCGCTTGTAAGGTTAAATAACTTGTGCTTTTTCTGTTGAAGGAAGTGTATATATCTAATGCTCATCTTAATGAAGCTGACTTTCACAAGCTCTGTTCTTATTTCCAGCTTATTGGGACAGGCTCTGGTGAAATTAGGTGGAATTAGTTAAATTACTTCAGTTGTCAGAGAGGCAATAAGTTTAGGATGTTGTAGTTCTTACGATTTTTGATCAGATTATTTGGTTATTTCATCACTAAGGAAGGAAAGAAGGAAAAACATTCAGACTCTTTTGGTTTTCTGCTCTGATCTTGTCAGATTATTGAATATAACTTGTACTAGTGAAAAGATGCCAAGAAAGAGGGTCTGTGCAGAATAGTGTTGTGCTTCTGTTGCATTTTTGAACATATGTTTTTACATCATTAGCTTCCTGAGTTTATTCCTAATTTCTCTCCCATCGCTTAGCTGAAATTTAGTCTACAGGAAAGAAGGTTTAGATTGTTCAAATTACCTACATGTATGTATTTTCTAGACATTATTATAATTTCTCAAGAAAATACCCCACCTTTCTTGTAGTTTTTTCATGATGGTATAAGACAAGTTACTACCATTTGTCTTGTTGCTGTACCTAGTTAGCGTTCTGTGTCAGATTGGTTTTATAATTCCTCTTCCATCAGCAAGCATTAGTAGCTAATGTCCTGATGGCACTTTTCCAGAAAAAATAGGATTATATGTATGGTGTAGAATAGTTAAGCTCTTGACTTAAGCCTCAAGTTCCTATCCAGCTAGGTGTTGAAGGCATGTATTCAAAAGATAGACATATAGAGATTTATGCGTTTGTTATAACTTTTGCCTTTAAAAAAGGAGGATAACCTGACTTTCCAATTTGCTTCTTATTGAATATGCTTTTTTGGCCCAGCACTGTTTTCATTAGAGGAGGTAAGGTGTCTGCCATCTATTTTTTTTATTTTTCCCTCAGACATATTTTAACTGTGCTTTCCTTCTTCAGAGCTCTCTCAAGATTTATCAGGAGAGTCAACTGGAACATGTTAAAATTAAAGAAGAAATATTAAACAGTGATGCTGTGTGAGTGATGCTTCTTTTTTTTCCTAACCTTTCTTTGCCTCTCTTACCTCTTCCAAACTTGATAATGTACCTTACCTAATTATGCTTTCCATGTCACTAAAATTTTTGTACTTACGGGTTCTTAGAACAAGGAGTTGATGGAAGAATGATCTTAAGTTTTCTAGCAAACACTCTTGAGTGCAGTGTTAGTTTATTTATTGTCTTGTCATGAAGTGGTTTTATGTGTTTGTTTAATGAAACTTTTTAAGAAGAGGATGAAATTGGAAAAAAGCTGTAGTTTCTCCAGTTCTAAGTGGTTCTTAGAACTTGGGTTCTTAGTCTCAGCTTTTTGTTATTGCCACCCATTTCAGTTTGGCTGTTATGTCTTTGAGGCCAGTATAGGAATGATATTGCCAAAGTGGTCTGTACTAAAATCAGTCCTTAAAAACAGCTCAGCAGTTCACAGTGAACTGCTTGCACACGAGCAGGAGGGATTTGGCACCAAAAAGGCAAAAGTAATTTTTGCTGCCATAATACAGAATGTTCTGAAGCTGTGCCTTGATAATTCCCAAAGTTTTTTTTCCAGTAAGCAGTCACTCAGAGGTTTCCTTGCCTGGGGCATATGTGTGTGTTAACTCTTACAGCTCTTGATGGATACTCTAATGAACTTGTCTAATTGCTTTTTAATCCTCTAATATTTTTAACCTTTAAATCACCTATATCAGGGAACTGTGACTTCTCAATATTGTGTGGGAAGGTACTCATGCTCTCAAAAGAGAACCAGCTAATATACAGCAAGGTGTTGGTAGTTGTGGTTATTTTTCTTCATGTGCATCACTTTGCATTTATGAAAACAAATGATTGCTCTCTAGTGACTTGGAATTCTAAGACCCTTCTGGTTTTGTAGTCAGCTTTTATTTCTGATATGTTCTAGCACACATCCCATTGGGACTTCCGCTGGTGACTTCTTACTTCCATTTAAGCTGGTTATCATTTTTAACTTTGGTGTTTCTAAGCTATTTTGGTGCTACCAGCAGGTCAAGGGAAGTGATTGGTTCCCTCTGCTCAGTACTAGTGAGGCCATGCCTTGAAGTACTGTGCCCAGTTCTGGGCTTCACTGTGTGGGAGATATGGATATACTAGAAAGAGTCTAATGAAGGTACATAGAGATGATCAAGTGACGCATTTCTCTAAACAAATACCCTAGTATCTTTACATGACTTATGAAACATATGGTATTCACAAGCAGAGCATCAAGCCATTATTACCCAAAAGACTGTATGAGGAGACTAGCATTGTTGCCATTTCTTCACCCAGACTGCATTTACTTCACATATAGATGTACCCAACGTACTGTGAGCTTAATGAAATATTCAACACATCATCCTATCTGATGGATAGGATTGTCAGTTAGATGGATAGGGATAGGTCAGTTCCCTCTTCAGGGAACTGACCACTCTGATGTGCTGGCAGTTTATTGTGTCAGTATGGATATAATTTTTGTCCCTGTCTGTCACTCATATCTTCAAGAAGGAGGAGCAAGGGAACTACAGGCCAATCAGCCTCACCTTAATCCCTGGGAAGGTGATGGAGCAGGCCATCCTTGAACTCATTTTCATGCACATGAAGGACAAGAAGCTTGGGAGTAGATAGCATGGCCTCACCAAGGGGAAGTTGTGCTTCGCTAACATAAATTGATATATCTGCTAGATCAGGGGAGAGCAGTGGCTAGTGTCTGGCAGGCCATCAATAAGATCTCTGACACCGTCTCCCATAACATCTCATCGTAGCCCATTAGGCTGATGGTGTAGGGGCTAGATGGGCAGACGGTGGATCAAACACTGGCTGAATGGCTGGGCCTTCAGTGTGGTGATGAGCACTATGCAAAGTCTAATTGAAGACCAGTAGGTAATACTACCCTGGGGGGAAAGAGTGAGGGCTGCATAGTGGGTCTAGGCCAGTTTAACATCTTGTTAGTGATCTGCTTGGTGGGGCAGAGCCTACTGTCAGCAAGCTTGCCAATGACACTGGTGTGGCTGATGGGCCAGGGAGGCGTGCTACTATCCAGCACAAGCTTGACAGGCTGAAGAAATGAGCTGACAGAAACCTTGGGAAGTTCAGCAAGTAGAAGTGTGAAACCTGGCACCTGATGTGGAGCAATCACATATACCAGTGTGTGCTGGGGGACACTTAGGTGGACAGCAGCTTGGGGTGCTCTCATGATGTGAGCCAACGATACACACTTGTGGCAAAGAAGACTACCACTATCTTGGACTTCAATAAGCAAAGTTTTGCCAGCAGGCTGAGGGAGGTGCTACTTCACTTCTGCTCAGCACTGCTGATGCCACCCCTGAAGTACTGTGTTAGTTCTAGACTCCTCAAGATAAGAGAGACATGGATATGTGGGAGTGAGTTCAGTGAAGGACCATGAAAATGATTAAGGAATAGGAGCATCTCTCTGTTAACAGAAGGCTGAGAGAACTGGGACTGTTAAGTCTGGAGAAGAAAAGACTCAGGGGTGGTGTTATCAATGTCTATAAATACCTAAAGGAAGCATGTAAAGAAGACAGAGTCAGGCTCACTTCCTTGGACCCCAGTGATAGGATGAGGCAATGGGCACAAGCTAAGACAAAGAAGGTCATGTTTCCTGTGAACATCACAAAACACTTTTTGCTGTGAGAATGACTGAGTACTTCCATAGATTGCCCTGGGAGCTTGTGGCCTCACCATCCTTGGAAATACTCAGAAGCCATCTGGAAATGGTCCTGGGCAGCAAGCTGTAGGTGGCCATGCTTGAGCAGCATGGGTTGGACAAGATAACTCCCAGAGGATTCTTGCAACCTCAACCTCAATTCTTTGATGCTGTAGCTGTTTTGTATACCTCTGATAGTGAGGCCATTTTAAGCAGTAGGTCATATGAGTTCAGTAATTTGAAAGCTGGATTTTTTTCAGAAGCAGAGTAATAGTGAATTGTTCATAAAATTACTGTTAATCTACAGTTACTGTTAAAAAACTTAGGTCAGAAATTATCACTCATCCTTTGGTCCAATCTGCCATTCAGCCAGTGTTAAAGTTAGCTTGCTCAGGACTGTCTAGTTGAGATCTCAATATTCTACAAGTATGGCAATTCCCATGTGTGGTGATTTAGCCTGATTGGCCAGTGTGAAATATTGACACTTGATTAAGCCAATGAAAGACATAGGTATACCTTTGTGAATACACATTTTAAATGAGAACTCGAGAAAGTTCCTTCTTCTGGTTTCCGGTGGGAGAAGAGGTAACAGACCAGCCCGGCGGGCTCTCCTAGCACGGCTGGGCAGGAAGGGCGGAGGCCGTGGGGCCCTGGGAGCAGCTGGACTAGGCAAAGAGACACAGCATGAGACCTAAGTCAGGAGAATGAGAGAGGAACTTTAAGTTGGAAAGAAGGTTGAAAGAGTGCCTTAAGGTGGACTTTTTTTGGTAAGGTCATAGAGAATAGACTAACTACTCCTGTAACATATAACCTGCTTTTTAGGAGAAAATGCTGAATTCTAGTTGGGACTGTAAAGTGGTGTAACTATAATATAATAGAGAAATTTGAACAGAAGAAGACCAAGAGAAAGAGATGATGTCTTCTGTCTAGTGAGAGAAAAAGACTTCTGTTTTTTTGAGGTGAAAATGAGATAATTAAGAAAACTTTTGCTTTATACTATTAAAAGCATCCTTAAACTGTATCCTAATATGCTGTTATAGTCCATGAGCAGCTGTTGAAAGCTGTTTCATGGGAAGGGGCTTCACAATAGCAAATTTCCTTCCTCTGGGCGGGCTATTGGTGAAAGGTGAAAGCAAGAAAATTAGTATCTTGTAAAAAACTTCTATGGCATTCAAGAAAAGACTCTGCTTCTTCTTTAGTAAATTGAGAAATGATTGTTTCTGAAAGCAGTACTAACTGAGTATTCCAGATTTCTTTTTTTTTAATCTTTTCATGTGTCTGAGGGGTGGACAGTTGGTGGGAAGAAGAGAAGTATGTTTCCTTCTTGGAAACATATTGGAAGAAGAATTCATTCCAATTCTTGTTTTTTTTTCTCTTATGTTAATAAAATCAGTTCTTTTCAAGTTTAAACCTGCTTTGCTCTTAATTACAGAATTTTAAATTGGCAACCCAAATTAATATTTCTGTCTGGTTTCAGACTGAAACCGTGACACCATGGAGTATAACTTCTGTTAGCATAGCATTCTGTCAGCTGCAGTTGTGCATGTATCTTGAAGATCAGATAGTAACTTGAGCTGGGTAGCATAAGAGGAGTTCTGCCCAAATGCATCATCTGCAAACTGCTTTTTGTAAATTGCTAGATGTAACATCTACCTATTTTCTTCCTGTAGTTGTGTGTTGATGAAATTAGTGTAGTACTACATAGGTAAATGTAATTATTTAATTTGTAAATATTATCACAATGATAATGTTGGCACTTAGTTTCTGTTTATTCAGATTCTTAGTTATTTGTATCATACTTTTTTTATCTCAGGTTGAAAAGTGCTTTTGAGGATCATTGAGTCCAACTCCCTTCTCCTTGCAGGTCTACTTAAAACTAAGCTGCAGGGCTAAAACTGTCATTCAGGTGCTTCTTGAACTCTGACAGGCTTGATGTCAATGATTGCTTCCCTGGGGAGCCTGAAGAACCTTTTTCTAGTGTCCTATGTGAACTTCCACCAATGCAGCTTCATTGCATTTCCTTCTGTCCTGTCCCTTTGTCACCAGAGAGAGGAGATCAGTACCTTCCTCTCCACTGTCCCCCAGTGAGGAAGTTGTAAACTGTGATGGGGTCACCCCTTAGCCTTCTCTTTCTGAAGCTAAACAAGCCAGTCATGGTCTTCCAGCACAGGTTTCTGGGAATCCCAGGGTCTGTTACTGGTGACAGATGTGAAGAAGACATTAAACATCTCTGCTTTGCATCCCTATTTGTGATGTGACTAACCTCATCAAGCAATGGACTGATGTTATTTCTGATCTTCCATTTGCTGTTAAGGTATTTTGAAAAGCCTTTTTTATGTCCTTCAGAGTACTGGTCAGCTTGAATTCTAATTGAACTTTGGCTGCATGAGTCTTCTCCCTGCAATGGTAAACAGCATCTCTGTGGTCTTACTGTGTCAACTGATCTTGCTTCCAATGTTCTTGTATTGTAGATGTAGTATTTCTGTGTATTCACTTGAAGATAATCTACAGAGAAACAGAAGTTTTTTACCTCCTATTTTCTAAAGGACAACTCCTCCCTTTCCCCCTCCCCTTCTTTTTTCTGTAAAGATGTTTCATGAGGAATTTTGCTGAAATTCTCACCTATGGGTTGACTGTCAAAGCCATCATGTAGGAAAATAAGTATGAACGTCTTCAGGCTGAGAAGGCACAGAATCCTTGGTCTATTACTTTATAGTATAGATACTTTGACACTGAACATTCAAAAGGTGGTCAATCATACCATTTATGAGTTGGTTTTCAAATATATTCTGGTTAATGTCTGAAGTGGTAATTAAAGCCTGAACATCCAAAAAGACTTAGGTAGTAAATCTCAATCTATTACACTTAGATTACAATATTCAATCAATTATTAGGTTTTAATATGGGGAGTAGATGAACTGTGTTCTGCTTCACTAAAGTGGTAGGTGATCATTGGTAGAATCGTCTGCTTACCACAACAGTTTAAGTACAGTTTCTGGGATATTGGAATTTAACAGAAGAAAATATAAATGTTTACTTTTCTATTTACTTATTTTCCAGTTCTGTGTATTTTACGTATAAGGTAGGGTTGGAAATACTGAAGTCAAAATTGTTTGGGATGCTTAATGTTTTTTCCTTTGGTTTGACTTCAGTCTAAAGCATCTGGATGTTCTAAACAAAAAGCTGTGGGACTTAAGTCATCCTGAAGGCTATTGCTGATTTTCTCATTGCTTAGATATTATTCATTGTAACCAAAGCTTGATTGTTTCTAAGGAGTAAAACTTACCTATCTGCATTACATCACAGAAATGCAAAAAAAGAGAAGCCAGTTTTCTGGGGTTGTATTTCTAATTCCAAGTTGTAGCTAAAGGTATATTTAGTGGATTGACTCTTAAAAGCAAACTTCGCCTCTAACAGATACAGCTGTTTGTTTGAGAATGTCAGCAACATGACACCAATTTAATTTTTCAACTTCAGAGACTCATTGGTCTCACAGGTCCTGGGTATAGGAGTGTTTTCTTTGAATGGCTAGATTTATTTTTTTCTGGCTTTTAATGCAACATAATTCTGCTTTAAAAAATGATCTATTAATGTGTTCTTTTTAACAGGAGAAAGAAACTGGAAACTAAAGTGAAAAAACTTGAAGGTAATTTTCTACATTGAGTAGGACAACAGTACAGTAACATAATCTTTTTTTTTCCTTTGCTGTCCCGAGGAATGGTGACTTTAACTTTATGCCCAAGGAGCAAGGCAGGCCAGTACTGTGTGAGGTGCTCAGTCTATGATTTACATCAGCCCTCCTGCAGAATGTTTTCTGCTGAGTGTCTTAGGCGCATGATATAGATGAAGTTGGAAGTGAACTTCTGGTCATGAAAACTTCAAAGGATGGAGTCTTACCAGCCTCTCTATGCAACTTGATTCAGTAACATGTTTTTCCTTATAATTAGTTGGAAACTCCCATGTTTCAATTTACACCTAATGTCTACCATACAGCAGTGAACAGTCTCATTCGGTCTTCTTGATACCTCCTTGTACAGGAAAGCTGTTCTTGGATTCTTTCTATGATTTGTTATATTTTCCTCTCTGGCTAATTAAGTCTAGTTCAACAAGCCTGTTTTCATAGGGCATGTGCTCCAGTGTTCTAATAATCCTAGCAGGATTCTTCACGTTATGTTCATATTTAAGTGTATGGTGTTCCTGATGCATGTTTTCAGATTTTTAAATATTCTGGCACTTGTGTTTTGATTGGTTTGTTTGTTTGCTTGCTTTGTTTTTACATGGAGAGAAAGCATTGGCTTCATGGCGCTATATTTTTCTTGTTTTGCTGGTAAAGCAAAAACAATGCTTGCTTTGTTTTTACATGGAGAGAAAGCATTGGCTTCATGGCGCTGTGTTTTTCTTGTTTTGCTGGTAGAGCTTTAGATGAATATACGTAACACTTTTTGAGACTTCAGTTGCTGTACCATCAATTGGCAAGGCAGATATTTGCATTCATATCATGTATATTTTAGCTGTGCTTACCATAGTTTAAAATACAGTGAACTGAGTGACATATCTTAGTGTTAGAAACCCCCTGAATCTTACTGTAAAGTACAGGTACAAGGTGTTTATTTTGATGAGAATTTTGGAGTTCCATTGCAGGACAGACAGTTTTTTTACACACTTGCCTGCAAAATCTCAAATTCTGGCAGAACTAGAACAAAATACTGAGAGGAAGCATGTGTTAGGTCCAATTTCAGTGACTATTTTATTTGTTTTGGTTTTTTCTATGTTCATGAAATATCTCAAACCTTGTATCTTTTGTCAGTATGAAATTTTGCCATGATTGTTTTTTTTTGTTAGCCTATCACTCAAGGTTCCTTTTTAACACCTTTTATTTTAATAGTCTCTCTTCTGATTTGATCAGCAGGAAGATTCCATTTCTTTTCTTTCCTATCTGTATATTTCATAAAGCTGAACTCTCAGTTCTCTCAACTGACTCTGTCAGTTGAGAATTTTCCTAGGAAACTTGCATTCTGTTCTCACCTACCCTGTAGCCTCTGTTTCCACCCATCTGCACTCTTCCCAGGTGTCTGTTAGACATTAAGAAATAAGATCCTCTACTCTATTATTCTTGAGTGCTGTCTGTATCTTTCTAACGCAGCTGGCTATGGTGTTTTCGTCTTTGAACCAGAGCTCTTATTTAAATAAGAATAAAATTTATAATAAAATCCCTTGCACCTCAATTTTATGTCCTTTTTTCACTTGGTGTATATTGTTCTACAGTACAATATCATTACAATGTCACTCTTCATTCTTGCATATAATTGAGAAAACTAATAAACATATTGCAGTGGTTCAAAACAGTAATTATGCTGCAGAAGGCAATATACTTGTATGCATGAGTTGTCTGAATTAACCAAAACATAACTTCAGTAGATTTGTATTTCACACTATGTTTTTTTCTTGTTATTTGATTTGCAAACTAGTGCACCAGCTAGACTAGTAAACTAGACCAGCACCACTTAAATTGGCAGCCTCTTACAGTGTAGTTTCTAAATTGAGTTTTGGTTCTCTTTTTTAAAGAGGCTGCAACAAAGCATACACAGGACTTCAGACAACTGAAAACTGAAAAGAAAAGGCTTGAGAAGGAGCTAAAAAAAACACAAGTAAGGCTTTCCTTGTCTTTGGGTGAAACTTCTTTTAGTATTTTGGGAGGGAAGAAAGAAGATATTAGTGTAATAGATTCTGAAACAGTAAAATTACATTTTTGGGTGATATTGAGTAACTAAACATAGCAATTCATTGTAAGAGATAAATTTTCCAGCTGAAGAATGACCTTTGAAATGTTGATATAGATTTCATGCTCTTTAGGAGTTGATGCTCTAAAAAATATTCATAGCATAAAAATTCTGTGCTTCTTTATTTTAACAGGGAAAACTTGATGGTGTAATTAAAGAGAAGTGCAGAAAACGTAAGTGTTTACTTTTGAATGCCTTCAAATTTTTATGTGGTATTGTTCCATTTGAACATTTCTTTCCACCTCTCCTCTTTTTAATAGTTAAACATGCAGAAACTCAGAGTTCAAGTGAAGATCTTGCAACAGATATAGACAAAGGTAAGACATTTTGCAGTTCCATTCTCTGTGTGGAACCAATTGTTACGAATTTATTGCAGCTCTTCTGGAGTTGTATTTTTGGAAACAGAGGATACCGCCACAGTACTATAAGAGCAGATGTACTTGATACAAATAGGTAACACTGATGAAGGACACCAATGTAATAGATTACTATTTTCAGTTTTTCAGTAAGGAAAACTCTTGATTCATAAAAATGATTAGTTTACCCTGTGCATGTATGAAGTCAGCTGATACGCAATTAAAAACCAGAATATGATGCCTTCTAGAGGCATCAAATGCAAACACTGAAAAAATATTAATAATCCCTCTGAAGGTCAGTGAAATCATAAAGCACCAAATAGGAGAGTAAAATTCCTGCTAAAATTTCTATGTGAGACTTGTATCAAGTGGAAATACAAGAGGTATAGCTGTATCTTATCTTACTGACTTTTTTCCCTCTAATGATCTAAAATATATGCTACAAATTACCTGAATCTAACTGTAATGGAGCAAACTCCTTCAGAAGTTCCTCTAAAGTACCAAAGGCAAACTCTAGGTAAATTTATTTTTTTGTATTTTTTGCAGTCTTTTAAAGTGCTGGTACTGTTTTAATATTCTGAAGGCCCTTTTGAGGCAAAAGAACTTCACTGTTCTATTTCTTGCTTTACAATAAGTTTGTTGCAGAAATTTAATTTTTTGAAAAAGCCACACCTTGTCAGTTTCTGTGTGTCTTGGCATATTTTTTACTTTTGGATTGTACTGAATTAGTACCAAATTTAATCCTTTGATTTTTAATTAATGGCAAAATAGGAAAATTAATATCTGAGCTTTAATTTGAGCTTCAAATAGCAGCAAGGATTTATTACTAATGAGTAAATGTTAGTCTTTTTACTAGCTCTTAACAAAATTTGATAGGTTTTCCTCTTATATGCTGAGGTTTTTTTTAATATGCCTCTTCATAAAATAATAGCAGTTTGCTATGGCCTTTGACTTACGGAATTTGCACAAAAACAGTCTCAGTTCCTGATTGTTGCATCTGATGATAGTTTTGGCATAAGTAGATGAGGTGCTTCAGTATTTTACTGAGGTTTTGGGCCACCTGCCCTTCTGTCTCTGAAACTAGGTTGTTTGACATCACCTAGCAATGGTGCTGTTAGGACTGTAGACACAGTCTCCTAGTGTTGTGGCCTGATAATTAATTCAGATACATGGTGCTATTATGTGATAAAACTAAGATGAATTATTACTGACTGAGCATAAATGTGATAAACATATTCCTAGAATATTGTCTCCCAAGTTCATGTAACGTGATTTGTTTTACAGAGTCATTTAATTTCACTAATACTACATTTGAATCTGCTTTACATTTTACTCCGGGGACTATTATAACTTTTTGCAGTACTCCTTATAAAATGGAAAAGCTAAAGCATTCTCCAGCTGTTCCTTTAGACTATGTGGATATGGCCAGTACAGGATCCATTCCCTAAATGGCATCTAGCATTTCTCTTTCACTGAAGCTTGTGCCTTGTCTTAATTTTTTGTGGGTATTTTGTATTTAGTTGTAGGCATGTCTGTGTTCTGAGTAAAATAAACATAATTTTTTAGTTCAATTTTATCAATTCATTTTAAATAAATAAATATTTTTATTCATTTATTTTAACAGGAAGAGTGAAACTCTTATTAGAAGAACTCTGGATGTGCATTGACAGTGCAACAGGAAAAAGAGAGAATGAGAGAAATGATCCTGTCTTAGGTACAATGGCATGCAGTCTTGAAATTTTCTTGATGCTCTCTCTTTTTCTGGCCAAAAGGCAATATTGATATTTTCTTTCAGCTTCTATTTGTGATAAGGAATGGTCTGACAAAAGAAGACTAACTGTTCCAGAAGGTAGGTTCCAGTTGGGTAGTGACTGCATAACACTCTTTTGAAAGTCCTTGGTGTTTGTCTGGTCAAGTACACGTGTGATTAGAATATCTGAAAATAATTCAAATATTAATTTGAATTGGGAAGTAAACTTGAACCATCTTCTGATAAAAAGGTATTGTAATTTGCTGTTGCAATCGAGAAATCAAATTCTTTTACTGTTTGTAAGTAGTCAAAACTCATATTTAAAATGTTGTTTGGTTTGAAAGACAGGTGTCTGCTAAGGAAGGCAGGAGCCTCCCTTGGAATGGAAAATGTAAACCCCTTCCCTCCGAATTATTATAATTTTGAAATTAAGGGGCTCTCAGACAAAGATATGAGAATAGGAATAACAGTTCTTTACTAGTATGTATAATAAAGCAAACAAACAACAACAACTACAGCATTAACAACAACCAGACCCACAAACCCAGTGACGGCTTTCTCGGCTGCGGGCACTCTCCCTTTTGGTGCAGTTACGGTCACAGCCGGCAGGGGCGCTGGTGGCTCCAAGTGGGCAGGGCAGCTTCTCCCAGATGATTCTCCCACGGCTGCAGGGGGCGCTGTGGCGCGAGCTCGGGGAGCAGGGGTGATGGCGGCTTGGCTGAGATGGGGAGGTATGGAAGAGAGGCTTTGCTTCACAAACCCCTGGGCAGGATCCTGGTGCCCAGCAGGACTCTCGGAAGCTGGGATAGCAGGACGTCTTTGTAGGCAGGGGGCGTGGGGCTACAGTGCAGCAAAAATCTTGGAGCAGTGCTGAAGAAGTGGTGGGGGCAGGGCATTAGTGGCCTGACTCCCAGCAGGGCAGGGAGAGGTGAGCTCAGGATCCCAGGCACCCGAGCAGATGGTAATAGATCCCTTTTTTTAGTGGGGTAGGTATTAATAAGGTCCCAGCTCAGTGGCTGCTCTCACAAGCAGAGGCTCACCTCACGGCAGAAGAAAGCAGCTCTGGGCTGGGCTCCAGTGGCATCAGCGAATTCTCTTCCCCAAGCAGCAGTTCTGAAGGTCCGAANGAGAGAGAGAGAGAGAGAGAGAGAGAGAAAGAGAGCTAGCAGCTGCCCCAGCCCCATCCTTTACCTGCCCAATTCTCATGATATCTCTGCCCCTTGGAGAGAAACTCCCAGATAAGAGAAGTGCAACCAGATGCCCTCCTCCCCTGAGCTTGGCCACTTCTTTTGTTTTTCTTAAGTACTCAGTTGTTAGTGTTTCCTAGCAACTTATGGGAAAAAATCTATAAATAAAAAGGAACAAAAGGAAAGAAACCTAACCCCCAACAAATGTAATTATTATATCATTATAAACTCTGTAGTATATGATGTGAATGATTGCTCATATGGGCTCTTTTTAGTCCGAAACAAATACATGGTAACATAGTTGAATTATAAAGTTTAAGAAGCTGTTGCCTCCATTTTCTTCATTGTAATGTGATATTCAGATAATAATAAAAAATAATCTGAGTAATTATCCTCATGCATATTCACAGCAAACTTGAACTGCTTTAACTTCACATAGCAGATATTTTCTTTCTGCACTCGAGTAATAGGCCCCTTGAAACTGCATTAATTTCTGTGTTGCATCTCTGGAATTTTTTTTAAACTTTATTGGTTTTTTTTCAGTTTCTCTACTACTTTGATTTTTCTGTAACTAAAGGTGTAGAGATATTGCTTGGGATAGGTACTCAACAGCATTAAGAGCTTTGAAGATAAACTTTTCAAAGACCCTGTTAAGTCTGAAAATTTGCTGCTAGTGTAAATCCCAATGAATCTGGCTTCAGATGTGTTCCAATGGAATCCACTTAGGAGGGGCCAAAATATAAGGACCAGCTCGTAAACCTCTTAGTCAGGCTTACTTCCATGAGTTTAATGCAGCAGATACAGGGCTTCAGTTCCAAAACTAGAGCTAGACACTTGTGCCCTGCAACTATGAATTTAATGTCTTGATCAAGGGTCAATCAAATGAGAAGGACAAGCACAAGAAACTGAAGAGTTTGAAATATACAAGATTTTAGGGATATCAGGTGTCGTGGTTTCATTGTGAACCAGACAGAAAAAAACTATCAATTTGGGTTGCCAAAAGAAAAGGAATTTTGTAATCAAGAGCAAAGCAGGTTTAAACTTGAAAAGGACAGACTTTTATTAACTAATACAAAAAGGAAAGAAGGAGAAGAAAAAAAACAGCTAACAAACTCTTAGAATTAGAATGAAACCTTTCAAACATTCTTCCTCTATTACCAAAATTTCTCTCACTCTCATTAACAACATACAGAAATTACATTTAGAAACTTTCAGTCAGTTTTTCAATTCTAGAATAGTCTTTCTTCAATTCTTCTAGAGATTGGAGCATCTTTTACTCGCTATGGAACTAAAAACTGAAACAAAACAAGACAAAACAAACTTTTCATGATAACAGCCGCCCGGAAAACATTTATATCATGAAAATTCCTCCCATATTTACAGCTCTTTAATAGCTGTACTTCTGGGCCATAATCGATCCATGGGGTTTATTTTTTTAAAGACAAAACTGTTCAACAGCAAAAGTTCTCTTCTTCATCTTCTTCTCTAGGACAAAATTTCATTGCTCTGTCTAAATTTCCCAACAGTCACAATCATCTCAATACTGGCCCCGTCAATATAGTGTTCTTTTGCTCAGATTTACAATTTGAACCGTTCATCTCCCCATATTCTTTTATGGTTTAAAGGAAAATTGTCTCATTATATTACAGTCCATCACCATAGCTTATAAAAGATTTTAATGTAAAAATAAAACAACTCCTTATCTCTCCTCCACTTAAAATATCACCTTCAATTTCTGACTGCAAAATATCCTTACGTAATTTCTCTATGTGTCTTCATTCTGTCCTTTCTTTCACTCCGGAGAAGATAGAAGCTTTCGGGTTTCATCTGAATACTTAAGGAGTTCACAAAAAGCAGCAGCCATGCCAAAGCAGTCACATTTACTAAAACAAGCCGTGCTGGGGCTGCAGAGCCACTCTTGGCTATAGTTCTGGCTGGATTCTTATGGTTAGAGAGAAAGAAAGTTAGTGGGTTCTTCTTTCCACCCCTCGGTCTCATTAGGGTTAAATTAGTCCAGAGTGAACTCCACTCAGAAAAAGCCATCCCCGCCCGATCTGCGTGATCTTTCGTGGCTCCAAGACAACCCTGAGGAAATTCTCTCACCGACCCATGCTGCAGGAGAAGAAAACTCGAATTCCATCAGCCAGATATCAGCAACGAAGCTCACAGTTTGGCTCTGCGGTCTTTTTTTTCCTTTTTCCCGGTCAGCCTGACTTGCTTCCCCCTCCCCCCCAGGCCCGACGGCCACGTGGGGAGAGGGGGAGCAGAGAATGTTCGGCAGGAGCTCTTACCTGAGCCTTTGCCGGAAACCAAGAGAGAGCTGATTCCCGGGTTTGCATTTAAAAAAGGTGTATCGTAAAAGGCGTACCCACGCTTTCATTGGTTTTATCAAATGTCAGTAATACACATTGGCCAATCACGGCCAAACTACTACATCAGGTTCTAGAGTAATCCCTTTACCATCCACCAAAAGAGGAACTTTAGATTTCAGAAGTCCTGTCCCATCTTTCCTATTCATATCTTCTCGAGGAAACGACAGTACTTTCATAAAAGGAAGCAATTTTCTGTAACAGTCTCTTCTAGCCAGTCCTTCTTTCCACCCACTTCAGTGAGGAGATTCTAAGCTTAGAGCATGCTTTTGTTGGAATGGTTGGATTTCATAGAAATACATCTTTCATTCTGTTACTGGTTTGTTTTTTTCCCTTTTCAAGCCTAGAACAGCCATCTTGTTATTCAGCCTCTTATGAAAGTGGCCTTTACCTTGAATTCATAATAACAATGTGCTTATGTTTACAGGTGCAATCTTCTAGAAAAAAAAGGATCTTAATGAGTTTGCCCTGATTTCTTGTCCTGTATTGTATTATAATAGTTTCAACTTAGAGAGCAGATCAGCTTGATGGTAGTATCTTTTCCAGAGAATGGTCAGTTCATCTGCTGCCTGGATTTAGCCTTTCAGAAATGTACTTCTTGTGACAGATTTCTTAGTATCTTCAAATGTGCTATAAAATACCCAAAGCTTTGCATTATAATCAGTGTCTTCTCTGTTATACTAAGGCTGATACTACTTTGAATGGTTTTCTTGAAGAATGTGTTAATATATGAAAATTGGAAGACTCGTGAGGCTTTCCAAATGTGCTGTTGTGAAAGCCTCATAGGATAGTGGAGGTTTGCCAAACTTAATTTTAAAGAATTTGGTAGTATTATTACAAATCTACCAGTAACAATGTTGAAGATACCTGCATCTGACCATCAGACCACTAACCTTAGGCCATAATCTAAGGTTAGTAAGACATTGATGGTCTTTTAGTCTTTGGAAAACTTTAGCTCATATAGTTGGGGCATAAAATCACCTACATTGTGAATAAACATTTAATGAAGCATTTGAAGAATCTTGCAGCTGGGTGCTCAATATTTTGGTAATTTGGGTTCTCTAACATACTCTGTATGTTATGGTGAGATGAATTGAAGGAACGTGCTAAGACCCTGTCTGTGAGGTGCCAAGCCTTTTCAAGAGGTATTCTGTTACTGGGTTCTGAGCTAAATTTGGCTTACTACTGAGCTCTACCCATGTTATCTGCTCATCTTTTTTGGGGATACAGGATAGGAGAGAAGCTGCATGTAGATCTTAAATGCAGAGATGGAAAGGTGTACACTGGAGTTGTCTGCTTTAATATAAGATAAAAGGAGATAAACACAGTGGTATTATATGTGAAACAAAGATGAGACTGAATCCCTAGGGATGTGTGTGTTTTATGGTCTTGAGATTAAAGTTCTTAGCACATGAGTGCTTTGAGAAGCAGACCTCTTTTCTGTCTTGAAAAACATTGGAAAATATTTCAAGATAACACTTTGAGATATAATGTAACACAGCGTATTTAGTTGTGGATATGCAGTATTCACCATAGTTCTTTGTTTCATATAATGGAATATGTGGATTTGCTGTCTCAAAAAGCAGAATATTGTCTGTAGCTTCAAAGAATAGTTCGTGAATGAAGCATCCTGAAATTCACATAATTGGAAACAGGTTGGAAAATTCTGCCTCCTCGTCAGGGCATTAAAAAGTTTCTGTGGAGGAATTTTTTTCTCAGAGAAACACCAGTGTTTGTTCTTGAGAAGTGTGCAGTTGCTACTGCCAGGCAAACTCTGCAATCACTGTGCTGATGAGGTTTTGCTGTAAATCAGATGAGATACTATGGCTAGATTATTTATCTTTATAAAATATCACATCTTAATCTGGTCCTTCTTGAGAGGAAAAAAATCACAAGACTTATTTCAAAAAGTTGCTTTGTTGCTTGGATTGAGGAGAGGACAACTTGCAATGGTGAATTGCCTTGCAGTGTGCCCAATCAAGAGAAAAGTTTTGAGCTGTAAAATTCAGTTTTAGTATGAAGGAAACCAATGTTAGCATTGAATCACTTATTTAATCTCTGCTTCTTTCTCCACTTGGCATCAAGAAGGTATTTCAAGTAGTACATGGTAGATTTTGATGGTGTTTTCAGATCAGAGTCATCTTAATCTTCTCTCAGAAGTGAGGGAAGGCAGCAGTGTAAAGGTTTGAAGCTACATGAACTAGATTCCAGCTTGTAGATTACAGGAGAAAATTTAATCATTTCACTGAGTCACATGATGAACAGGAGTTTGATTCCCTGGATAAAATAAAATTCGTCTGTGAAATACGATCTTTGAGAAGATCCTTCCAATGAGATGGGCTCAATATTAGTAGGGTTCTTCCTGGACCTGAGGTTCAGCCCAAGCTGCCAAAGAGTTGACGTGTCAAATGAAGAAACTTACTTAAGCTGAATCTTTTAAAATTGCTAGGCCAACTCTTCCTACAGATAAATGTGTAACTACCAGAAAAGTATCTCATTCCTAAAGAAGTGCAGTTAGCAGGGACTGGATTGGAAAGGGATGAGTAGAGAAGTTTAGCTATTCAGAAGTAGAGAATCTTAGCTATTCAGAAATTACATTTTTGATCCATTATTCAGGGGAAACTTTTAAATGGATGATATGTATCAATATTCTTGGACTTGATATAGGTGCATGACTGATTTTGAGAGTATAGATAGGATGTAAAGTTCCTAATAACTCAGTACTACTGTGTAGTTCACCGCAAAAAGTAAACTTCCTAATTGTCTAATTTGAGTTCTTATAGGGGCAAAATATGTAACTGTGCTGCTGCTTGCTTCAGTGCAGTGAAAATTGTGAGTTCGAAATTGTTGGCACAAAACAACATGAAAAAATCTAAGAGACAACCAGCTTCTGAATTTTCCTTATTTTCTTTGTTTCTACTTGTCAAAGATCTCCTTTTCCCTTGGATCATCTAATGGAACTCAAATTGTAAAAAGAATGTAGGTTTGTCCTGAGAAAATTTAGAACATCCTGGAAGCTCTGTGTGACTGTGGCTATGTGGTAAATGGTTGTATAAAACAATGTATTATTGTAATACTTAAAAGATGTAAAGGAGATGGCAGAACTTACTTATCTTTGGTGGAAATGGTGTGCTAGGGCC
>WAAG01058530.1:201-10650 GCA_013390105.1 Tichodroma muraria | reverse complement strand
CCAGCTGACATGCAGGAAATATTGCTCGTGGCTCTTCCATCACTCAGTGAACACAACTGGCTTTCTGTAATTTTCCACAACCAAACTGGGCTTCCCCAGGTCAATAGCCCGGATGTACAGAATTGTCAAGACAAAGCATAAAACTCCCTTGCAATAACCCCTGTGACTGAAAGTGTAGTGTAGTCATACTCCTAACAGCCATTCCTTGTAGAAAGTCACCTTTGGAAAGTACTAAAATCACTGACCATTAATAATGAGGCCTACATTGCAAATTGGGTTATTTTAAATACATCAAACAAATTTCTCAAATAGAAAAAAAANAAAAAAAAAAAAAAAAACAAAAAAACAACTCAAAAAAAAAAAAAAAAAAAAAGAAATTATATATGTCATGGTAATGTTTTCTATCTTTATTTAAGTTATTAATTTGTATACTTAAAAAAAATTGAGTCTGCTCATAAGAACACTTTATATTCTCTCAGGCTTAAAAGAGCTCTAGCTATGGCCTGCTAACTCTTATGGCCATGAAGAATGCATGTCTTGGTTATAAATGGTATCCACTTTAGCTTCATAGCTTAGAGCTGAATAAACACAGAATCACTGAATTGTACTCAATGGCTCTGTTTATACTGTATTTTGTTAGCATCTGACATAAATCAAGTGTGATTTGATTGACTATACCCAAGTAGAGCTGGAATAAAATAATGAGGGCGTTTGTTAGCAGAGCTGCCAGTCTTTAGTAGTAATGACATTTAACGTAATAGGTAGCTGGTAGGTTAAAAAGTGCTTTTTATTTGTTGTACATACATTTTATAAAAGAAAGATGTAGTAAGGCCCGGGGTGCAATTTTTCACACCACCCCCCCAGATAGGAAGCTAATTAAAAACAAGGCAAAAAACTGATCATGAATGAATGCATTGGCCATTGTTTAGTGTTATACAGAACTGTACAAAAAAGATCATTAAATTCCATTCATCACTCTGGCTTTAAATTGATGCAAAAGACTTGTGCTTCTGTGCATAAGGTGGAGGCTAAGTAGGAAGGGTATTAAATCAGTTTGAGAGTCTTGGGAAAGAAAATATTTAGCAAGAGAAATAATAAAGGACAGAATAAGATAACATTGCTGTAAGGAGCGTTAGCTCGTTTGTTTTGAATGCAATTCTGAAAGGTCAAGATGGAGGTAATATAAATGTTAAAACTAAACTACAGAGGGTTTGAAGTTTTCGGTTGAAGTACTTGGTGTCATTGCAATAACCAAATAAACTTTTATTATATTCAGGTTTAAAAGTCTGTCTTATAAAAGTCTATTGTTATAAATTTTAGAATTAACAACTTAAGAAATTATAAAACACTGTTTTAAAGTAGAATTTAGACTAGAAGTTTACATTTTAGATTTTGACTGGTTACTAATTTTATTTTTAGTGTATTAAACCTCTTTTGAATGCTTCTCCAAGTATTCGCTGGAACAGCTGAACAGACTGTGAACAAGTGCACTTGGATGCTAATTAACTGATTTGCGTAAAGCTATTTTCTACAGGCATTGAGAGCATACAATCATTATGGCCATAAAAATTGACTTCTGTTTGTTACACACACTTCTACTGGAGTCATAAAAATTATTCTTGGCTCTCATGTGTGCATGTAGTTACAAACTGCTATTAACACTGCCACTTGCACTTTGTCATAAAATACTAATTGCTTATTGACCAGGTCACAGAATTTGGGCAGAAAGTATATCTAATGCAAATAATGAAGTCTGGAAACCATCCTGCCTCCTCTAACACTGCAGAGTGTGGTTCAAACACTCTGAACTGGAAACAGATCCTGCGACCTGGACACATATTCCACAAAAGGGCGTGGGTCACAGAGGGGACTGTTTGTGCAGTTTCATACTTGACCTTCTCTTTGCAGCATCAGGGCAATCCTTGGGCAAATGTGGTTTCCCCAAGCTTCAATGCAGCCCTACAGAAGAGAGAACAGACCTGGCAAGGCATTTGCATTCCAGTAGCCAAACAAGCTGGATCCATGTTCCCCCTGCTGAACTTCATCCTCTGCTGTTAAGTATTGCCTGTGTTCCTGACTAAGGCCTCAGTGCAAAGGTGCTGAAAATCACAGAAATTTCAAGGGCGTTGGAAGATATTAGGAGCTGGACTGCCAGTGAATTAATGCACAGGAGTTCACTTTCTGCTGCATCCTGATACCAAGAAAAACGAATTTGTCCCCAAAAGAAGGAAGTGCTTCCCTGGTAATGTAAGTGAAGGTGAAAGGCAAGATGCTGAAGAGTAGGAAGGATAAGAGAAAGGGGAGTGAAACTCCCCGAACACCGTCTTTGCAATGTGTTTGTCTGTGCTGCCATGTACCCACGTGGGCTTTATTCACCGTTGTGCTCAGGGGGGCTGGCAGATCTGTGGTGACAGGGGTGCAAGTGGGTCTGCTCAAGTCCCCATGCAGACAGGAGGGCTGGGGAGAAAGGTACAGCCAGAAATCCCTGTTCAAAGGAGCGAAACCCACTCAATGACAGTTTTACTCATTTGAGAGCTGTGGTGAAAACTTACTCTGTCCTGAAGATGGTGTAAAGTCTTATACCCATGTTGGTCCATGTTGGAGATGTTCAATATCAACATGTCATTAGTTTGTCATGATAAGCATCAACCTCGGTGCAGCACTCTGGGGTAGTCAAACTGTCTCAGTATTTGGAAGGCAAAAAGGTCAGGGTTCTGTTCTATCCCTGATGCCCTTTGGTTGATGGTGCTTCAGGAGACATCCAACAAATAAGAACACATAAGAGGGCAAGTGACAGCCCTGGGACTGTGGGCTGCAAGGCGTTTTAGTGAAAACATCAACCATTTGGCACAACTTGGTCCATTTCAGTAAGTAAATAAGTGAGTTTTGAGGTGATTTAATGAGTCAGCTGAGGAAAACTTTAGCAGTGTCCAAAGATGGCTTTGACTCTCTCAGAGGCAGAGATCTCCCCCAGCTTCAGGGAGGTCATGGAAGGAGAGGAGCTTTGGTCTCCTTCTAAAGCTGCTCCACATTTTGTACAGCTCTTTACTGTAGGCTGGGGAGGAGGTGATGTCATTTCTAAGTGTCTAACAAACAATTTTTGTCACATTCATCAATGGATTACACAGTAGTACCTGAACACTGAAAACAAGAAAAAAACACAGACACCTGTTGCTATGCTGTGCATAACTCTGGTTATGAACAGCTTCTCAAAGCAATTTCAAGGACTTTGGCAATAGAAGTATCAAGTGAAAAACAAACAGCTCTGTATTGAATCCCTTCATAAAGATGCTATTTATGCATGATAAAATTTTCATTTCTCACACACAGGCACTGTAGGTGCTGCTTTATTGTCTCTAAGGGGTTAAAAATAAGAGTGATGCAAAAATACTCGCTACTAAAGATCAAGGCATCAAGTGGCATATTTAGTGCTGAGATTTTTTTGGGTAATAAGGTTATCAATTCTGAAATTTGTAGCTTAAACTAATCTGTTGGTATCTCCATTTAGCTGCTAATTCAAGAGAGTGTTTCAGAGCTGTCTGTAGCCCAGACAGTGCCACATCACCTGTAAAATGGTCCTGAAAAGTCACAATTTCAAAAATGTATTCTAAAGTTAATATCTATTTCAAGCCATGATTGACATAAGCTGACTTTTGTGGGCTAAAGATCCTCCTTGTTTTCCTGAAGTTAACAAAGTTGTGTCAGAATGTGATGAGCACCGGGAAAATCTGATCACTGGAAACAATGGAAGAGACCATGAAACACAACTTGGTGGAGTAAGTCCAGATGTGTGACCAATTGTCTTAGTGATTATGATGAAACAGTAGAAATTAATGCCTCTCACACTCTGTATTTTGAAAGATGAGCTAAATGGCGTGTACTACACATCTTGCTATCTTGCCCAAGGTGCAGGAGGTGGGAAGGTGCAATTTCAGGTCACTCTTCATAGTGTCATAGCTAGTAACACCCAGCAGCAGATCTTTCCAAGATATCTCATCCTTAGAAATCCTGAGCAGTTGGTTTTGCTTCCAGAAAAAAAAAAAAGAAATTAACAGAAATTCATTCCTGCATTTGAATGGAAAGGGCATTTGTTAGTAACTCAGAGCTCAGGCGAGATCTTGGTCTCAGGACCAACCATTTGCTACATGGCTCTTACAGTTTTATTGCTGTGTTTCACTGTCCTGTTTTCTTTCTTAAAGTCTAAGGTTTTGGATCAGAATTCTGATTTGAAAGTGGTGTTCTCTTTTCTCCTGGCTAATTTTATCCGACATTTAGAAAGCTTGTTTTATTCAGGCCACTGTTCCATGAAAATCCATCCTCTATTAAGATATCTATGATTATTGAGCCTTTTTTTAACTTCAGATGGGCACCTGAAGTGCTTTTGAAATTCAGTGTGTCATAGGTTGAGCATGATCATAATGACCTGGCACCTGCTGTTTAAAAATTTGATTCAATTTCATTTAAGACAGAATTTGCGAAGCCTCGTAGAGTTATGTGCGTTTAATACACACATATTTTATTGAAAATTGGGTATTTTACTCTTTTAGGTAGTTCTGAAAATCTCAGCTTAAACTTTGTTTAGAATTATATATTTCCTTCAAGGAAATCTACGCACCACCCTTTTATGGGGAAAATGATTCTCGCAGAGGTGTGTGGTAGAATTCATCATTGATATTATGTTCTCCCCACCTGCATGCGAAGCAGAGCTCTTTTTCCTTGCTTTATTTTCCCTGTTCTCTATTTCTCTTTGCGGTGCATTTACCTCAGTGACTATTACCATGGTACTCTAATCAATAGGATGTCCAGTGCCCTGTATAATATAGTCCTAATTTTTTTCACCCACAGGCTTTGATTCTGATGTGGACACTTCCACCATAAGCCTATACCTAATAATTAAAATCTTCATATATTTTTACCACAAGTTCCTTATTTTCTTTTCTGATGCATTCAGACACTGTGAATTGTTCCCTGAAACCAAATCTATACTTTTTATTGTTATGTGAATATTCTGCTCCTACTAGATATTATGCTTTTACTTCCTATTCAATAAATATCTATGACATTCAGCTCAGCAACGAATATTAGTCTGTCAGAACACTAATTTATGGTGGGAATAGTGTAATATCAAAAGGTTTATGGATCAGAAATGTGTAAATATGAAGTTCAATCAGTGGCTCTTCCGTGAATTAAATTCTAAACAAACATTCCATCACAAAATTTGTTTGTGCGTTTTTTTGTCTGTTGTTTCAAAACTGATCTGAAATGTCAGGTGATTTGTGAACGTAGGAGACTCTTATTTGATGTTTTTCCTTCTGCATTTTGTGACAATATATAAGCCATCAGGTTGTTGAGGATAAGAATACATTTCAGCTACTCCATTGGGATATAGCTCAATATTAACTTTCTGGTCTGCTGTATTACTGAACAATGCCTGTTCCTCTGACAGTTCATTTAGATATTGTCATGGTGTTGGAAGCTTTAAAGGGGTTAATGAGGTATTTATTCCATTATTGTTATTGGAAATTACAGTGTCTAGAACACTTACACAAGAAGATTAAAGATAGATGCTTTAGACCACTTTCTATAATCTGATAGGCCATTATTTTCTGGTTCATAACACAAAATAGTACTTTTCATCAAGGAGCTCATATTCTCTAGATGATTCAAAAATTCACAGACCAAAACCAATGTGAAAAATTAAGTTCCTAATACTTTTTTAACCCCAAACAAGTTAGAATGCAAATGTTTTAATCAAGCAAGGTGAAAGTGTCACATACATTTCTCTTTTGTGAAGACTGATGGTGAAAGGGGTGCCTTGACACGATGGAGTAGACCTCCTCTGGCGTGGTTTCTGCTTCTGGCTTAGCAAACACGGAAAGCTGATGATGGTTTCTGTTGTTTTGCACAAGATTTAAAACTTTTTTGTTTCCCTGATTTCCAACAGGAAGACATTGAGTCAAGTTCTGCCATTTTAATGTGGTTCCTTGGGGTAATGAACAATAATTTCACACTGCAAGGACAACACTCACAGTGTGAGTTCTATGGTGTGTTTGAGATATTTGGGATCCTGTCCCTCTGTGCCTTATTGTTAGCATGAAAGTTCCTGCTGTACTTTTTGAGTCCTGAGGGCCAGGAAACCATTCCATAGCCCTCCAATCTCTTCTGGTTGTGCAACATGGTGATGAACCTATCAGGAATCTATAAGAGTTTTCTTCATGGTTTAGAATTAATAGATCCAGTCTTTACAATCTTTCATGCTCACATTATATAAGAAATTAAGCAACCAGTTGTTTTATTAGATGATACATACCTCTTGGTTACTAGATCCAGAACAAATCTAACAGTAGTTGAAGAGAGAGACAGCTAGGGAGAAATAGATCTCCATCCTTTCAGAAAATCAAAAGCCATATGGAATGGTCTTGGGAAACTTGTTCTGGGTGATCCAGCTTGAATTGCTCACCCTTCTTCAGCTGCTTGACCATGCTTGGACAGGGAAGCTGGACAGGATCACCTTCAGAGGTCCCTTCCAAACTCAACCTATAATTCTGGGAGGCACCCTTAGAGGCTCACATGCTCCTTTGCACCCCTGGGTGCACAGGATGGGCAGGAGGCACAGCAGGACGTGCACCAGGAATCTCTGCTTCTTACAGCTCCTTCCACAGGGCAGCACCTGTGTGTCTGCCCAGGTCTGTTGAGAAACACGTGGCCCTTCTGCTGACAGGATTTATTTCCCACATTTATTTGCTGTGAAGGGGTAAGTGTGGTGCTGTTTAACTCTTTATTCTCTCTTTGCCTGCATAGGTTTAGGGGATGCACAGTCCATGGTGGATGGCATCTGTACAGTACTGCCTGAGGTGCAGCCCTTCAGCGTCACCTGAGATGTCTCTGACAGGGTCCAGGAGTCTTCACACTCAGTTTGGTGTCTTCTCCTTTAAAGAATCCTTCCCTCTTTGCTTCCATCTTTGCCTCCTCATTTTCTTCCTCAACACTCACCTGCGCTGTCCTATGGGCAATTAGAAGAATCAGCCTGTTAGAAGGAAACTTTGGTTCATCAGCACATAGAACATGGTCTTTTTCTAAAGGAGGAAGGATTTAGTCAGCATTTAGTTTATGTGCCAAGCCTTACAGTAATCTTTGAGAAAGGCAACAAGATAACAGCCTGCAAAACAATATGGTCTAGAGCCGAGATGTATTAGGAGATATTAATGTAGCAGAAAACAACTTCATTGTAACAGAAATGAGTTTTATTTTCACACAGCAATACAGTGCATAATCTGATATATTCTCACAAATAACTTTATCATCCTGAATATTGTTTTGGAAAAAGTAAACATCAACTGAGAAAGTTTCTGCTTATAAACAGAAAAACCCAAACCATTTCTGGATTTGGGGATTTTTAATTTATTTTTTTTTTATTACTATTATTATTTATGAAGTGGAGATAGGTTATAAACCAGAAAAATAAAAAAAGTATTTGTAGATGATACACAGCTGGCAATGCCTGTTTCTACTGGCCAGTATGCCCACATACCTATTTCATCTTCCATGGTAACTTAAGCACAAGAAAGAAGCCTTTACAGTTCAGGGCACTGCTGCCTGGCCAGAGGTTTGTAATAATTCATAGGCCTTTCACTTTCATTTTTCTAGAGCCGAGGAATTACATTCTGCTATTAAAATGGCTTTGTGGGTTGCCTGGTAGAGTATATATTCTTTCTGCTCAAAGAGATAAATAGAGCATCGTGGGGAGCAGGGACTTCTTAATAGCAGCTGCTCTAAAGAATCCATATGCCTTGAAGGAGAATATCATTGTGCTTCCCTTCACTCATCAACTATTTTTCACACGGGATCCCTTAAAAGACGTGGGCTAGCAAGAATCATTTATCCTCCTTAGGTAGTAGCCACATGTGTTTGTCTTTTTGTGCAAATTAAGGGCAAGTCAACCTTGTGAGTGGGGCGTGAATCTGACATCCTTAAGTGGTTGCAAGATGGGGCAAAGAGATGGGGAGCAGCTGCCACATCTGTGTGTGAAAGGCTTGATGCCTTCCGAGGCAACAGCAAGTGGGCACAGTTTGTGAGCAGCTCAGGTGATGTTGGGATCTACTCAGTGATTTATTGAGGTTGCTTTTAACAGCCTTGGTCACAGTGGCAGTATTTGAAGAACAACCTTGATGTGGAAAGCTGTGTAGAGCTCATAGGATTTTATAGTGCTCCTTCCTTTCCGGAGTCAGAACCCTACCTAGTGTTTTGGTTTTTTTTATTTCCAGGATTTATTGGTCTCCCCGCTTGACAGACAAAAGCCTGGAGGAGAAAATGAGAGAGTTTCTGCTGGGATTTTCTTTCTTAATTGTAGATGATGCTTGTCTAAGTCTTCCAGCTATAATAGAAAATGCTTCCATTAAAGCTACCTGGAAGAACTCAGTCTGGGGAGGTTCCTGAGAGGAGGTGATGTGTGTCTATTGGTTTCCCTGCAATATATGAGCTTTGAATGGTTTGCATGTATTTGATTGCTGCAAATTGTAGACCTAACTCATGGGTCTCAAAAGGAAAGAGAATGTTGTGGGCTCAACAACCAGTTATAGTCAGGATCAGATCATGACAGAATTTAGCTTTTAGATTGAATTTCCAGCCTACTTCCCAAAAGATGTCATGGCTCCCATTCTCCAGTTTAAGCTGCTGTTCTCAAGGTAAAAGAAAAAGCCAAAATGTAGTAGCATGTCTCTAAGTTGTTTTATTCCTCAGGTGAGACATGGGACCAGGTGAAAAAAGATATCAAAAATAATTTCCTTGGTCTTTGTGTCTTCAGACTCCAGTTTCCCCATCAGTGAGCACAGCCTTGTATTCTCAGTTCTTCATTGGGGCTTATATTACATTGACTTGAACTTTCATAAAAATCACAACAGCAAAGCTTTTTGCAGAATGGGGAATGTAATTCACTGGTGTCCACAGCATAAGCTGAGATTTGTGCATGCCAATAGCCATGTGTGTTCCCAATAACAGTGTCATGCTCTTCTTGTCATCCTTATAAACCTTCAGACAAGTCTGCAAAAATGTGTTTTCATTCAGTATTCTACTTTTTTCTGCTCCTTTTTTCTTAATAAGCCTTAAATCTTGCCCTTGCATTTTACAAATTGATAAGTGTCCTGACATAGCAGAACCTGGGGTAGATTGTATCAACCTTCATTCAGTCCCTTGCAGGGGTAGCCTTGCCAGGTGTGACATGCCATTCATAACACAAACAGGACTTTACAATACAGAGTACCAGGGGTTTGTTACTGCATAGAAAAGGAAGCTCGATTTTTTAAAAATTATTTTGGAAAAGGGAGGGAACAGAAGAAGTGGGTATTTATTAATTTCTGCTCCTAGTGAAAAACCTTTAATTTCGAATCCATAGAAGGGCCTATCTTTGGCACTTAGGCTCAGTGTCTGTCTCAAGCCAGTGGAGCTGCACTGGCTCCCACAAGCAATGTCTCAGCCCTCCAAGTGATTTTCTAATAATAAATTATTGCAAAAAATTATATAATAAATATTGCTCTGTGGGCTAGCAGCTTATGTATAATGCCTGTTTCTCTGTTCATATTACCTCATGTCCATAAGAAACAACTCCGATGAAGTCAACATAGGTAGACCAAATTAAAAATATTTTGGAAGGAAGTCTTGGTTTGACTCTGATGTATTAAATTTGTGCAGATGAGATTACCCCACCCTATGTCTTTGCAGTTTTTATAATGTGTACAGACACCACTAGCATTTTAACAAATACTCTAATGGTGATTAATAAATTTTACATATTTGATCATCATAAATCAAGAGTTACACCATTGAAATCAAAGTCAAACAAGTCTCAGGATGCAGTAAATGAAGGAAGGCCCACAAGCAATTCAGCTTAACAGAAAAATGAATGGCACTGGTTCCAGTGTTATTTCAATAACATTTGGGTTTGGCTTTATCTATGTGGTATGTGTGTAGGACAGGTCTTCAGTTAGACTACACTGCTCTGGTTTTACTGGTGTTCTTGGGGAAAAGACAAGTTACACAATTTGTCTATATTTTTGGTTTTCTAACTGCATACATATGATTTCAAGTCAACCTTGTCTCTGGATTATTTATTGGTTTTTGCAAGTTTGGCCACTTTGCATATGTAATTGCTGCATTTGTAGTTGTTAATCAAAGTTTGCCAATTAGGATTACTGGAAGAAATCCTCTTGGCTGAAGTAATTCTGCATACAAAGATGTGATGGAGTGGTCAGTGCTGAAATTCTGTGACTGGGAATGCTACAGTCTAGGAGAGCTAGACAAGTTTTATTTCCATAACATACAGAAAAATATGCCACAAAAATATCAATAATTAAGAAAACAATCTAAGTAATAGTTTTGCTAGGATGTAGTGCTACATGCTTGATATAGAAAAAAATCAGCCCATGATTTTTTCTTTTAGATTAAATAGTACTA
>WAAG01058526.1:32304-66399 GCA_013390105.1 Tichodroma muraria | reverse complement strand
ATTATTAAAAAAGTTTAACTGCAGGAAGAATTTATGTCTGCGACCTTTAAGCTTTCTACTCTGACATGGAAATTCAGTAATACACAGCATGGGGATATTTGGCATGACATGAAAATGGCCACAGATTTAATTAAAATGTAAGTTATTGTTAGCAAGAAAGGTCATGCTAAGAAAATGTAATTTCTGGAGTATATTAGCAACAACACTCCACTGTTATTTGCATGTGAATTATAGATTTTGTACTTGACATTTAGAAAGGAAATTGGGACTCTTTATAATGGATGCTTGAACACTTTTGTGTTCTTGTGCTGCTTTTGTTCACATTTTTGTGTAATTGGCTGGATCTTACATACAAATGGAGTTACATTTTATTCTCTATGCCTGAATGCCTAACTGATCTGGGAATTAGCTCACAAAAGCTGCTAGAAGTTGGAATAGAAAGCAAACTGCACCATAATCCTTACATGGCTACAGCGTCAGAGGAGCTCAGACCTTCACAAGAACTGCTTATTTTGGGGTAGTTAATCATCCACCTTACGTAGGAACGTTTGGGGTTTTTTAACATTCCTCAGGCAGAGTGATTTCAATGGTGACCAAGACCCCGTCTCCGTTTTGTTTATAGGGCACTTCAGTGCCTGTGGAGAGGAGGCAAAGCTTTCCCTTGGAGAGAGTGCTTGTTTTATGATCTGCTAATAAAAGCAACGGTGTGTCATACAAATCAGTCTAACTCCGGGGAAAGTGGGAGGTGAAGGCAAAATGCATTGGCTTAATTGAAAGCATTTGTTGAAAATATATCAATACAGTGGGTTGTATCTTGAAAGAGCATTCTAAATATAGCCACGCTCTGTTGTTGACTACAAAGAGGCGTCTGCTCACTCAGAAGAGGTTTTTACTGATTTCTACACTCCTCGTCCTGCAGAAGCAACACCAGTGTGAATGATTCTGTGAAAGTGCACCTTCTGCTTTATCCACACCCTCCAGTGCTCTACAGATGTGACCAGGTGTTGCTGAGAGCACAGAAAGCGCTGCAAGCACTTGCTGAGATGCCATTTTGGCCTCCAGAACACATACAGCTGGTAGAGGCCCTCACAAAGCTTTATCAAGCCCAGCACTGAATACCTGGCTGGAAGTAGCTTACCTTGTTTTGGGGGCATTTTCAGTTTCAGCTCTACACAGCAGAAATTACTTCATTCCAGGGAACTAAAATGTCAGGTACAGCAGGATGGCAAACCAAACTACCCCAGGAAGAATCTGCACTGTAAGGAAGACCTATGAAAGTAAAAATAATAATGCACATTAGCTTTTCATCCTTTCTGTCACCACAAAACAGAGGGACAGGACCCTGTGTGAAGTACAGGCACACTGTCCTCACCACCTTGTAATGAAAAAACAAGCAGCCTGTCGTTTGAAGCAAGCCCTCCAGTGCCCAATGGAAAGGGCCAGCTGAACAGGAAAAGGCATATGGAGACACCTAGGCATCAGGTGATGCCTGCACTACAGAAAGATTTGCCTTCCAGGCTCAGGCCTGCCTTAATACCTTGGAAGCCAGTTGTGAAAATCTCTCCAGCCTGTTCCCAGATCCCTGCCTCTGCAGGGGAGACTGAGCCTTAAGCAGTACAGCCACGCTGTGTGCAGTGCTTCACTGAAGCTGGAGCTTCCACCTCTGGATTAGGGTGATTTTTTTATTAAGAACCTTAGAACACGACAGCAAATGCTCCGTATGAGAACATCAGAATGGATTGTAGTATCTGCTGGATGACAAGCAGCTCCACATAGTTGCTAGCACTCAGTCTTCCACGGGGTTATTTCTGCAAAGTCCCTTACATGCCTGTCAGCAGGTCAGCTTTTATTTCAAATACTGAGAGAAGCTTGTCTAATCCAGCTAAGTTGTTTCGTACAAAGAAGAGGAATGTGTGATGGAAACACAAAAGAGCATGGTTGGTTTCCTCAACGTATGAGGATTAATAAATTAAGGTTCAAGCTTTACATCTGATGGAAATAAACCAGAAGCACAACATTTCCAACACCAGTGCTTAACACCACCTTTACCTACACACTGTGCAGTAAAGTGCAGTTGTGAAGTCAGAAGAACAAGCAAAGGAGCCAGGTTAATGGATCCAAAAAGTCAAGATTATGTGTCTTCTGATTGTGTAGTTTAAAATGGTTTCAGAATTGGCCATCTGATCCGTGGTCTGATACAACTATTAGCACATAGGCAAAATAATAAATCGGAATATTTTGCAACTGCGCTTTAGGAGATCAATCTTTTGTGTATTAGTGCATTCTGAGTAGATATGGGAATTAAGCCTCAAAACTCAGTCCTTGAAAAGAAAGGAGTTCTCAAAAGCAAGAGAAGCAAAGGTGCCACCCGATCAGGTGGCCTTCCAAGCCAGTCACAAATACAATAAACACTGTCAGGACATCCTGGACAGATCTCTTCCAAACTGCAGAAAATTCCCCACTGTTAATGAAATGCCACTGTAATTAGTGAGGGGGTATCTTTCAGACTTGCTTTTAATCAATTCAATATATAACTTGGCTTCATGCTATTTACAAAGGATGCAGGGTAATTCAAGTTCAAAGACTCAATCGACATCTAAACATATTGCCACAGTTACCAGCTGCATTTGTGATGCACAAAAATATCAGGTTCCTTTGACAACCTGCAAGTTTTGTTCTTTGTACTGAATTAAATGTCACTGATCATTTCTCTCCTAGACTTCTTCTCTCACAGGCGCAAGTGGAAGCATGGTGGGTTTTTTCCCAAATAACTTGTTGTGGGCTACCATAAATAATCCCCTTTCCAGAAGGCATTTATCTCGGGCAAAAGGGGTGAAAGGAAAGGCTGGGATGTGCTAATACAGCCAGGCTTGAATGTCAGATCAAGCCTGCTTTCAAGGCATCGAGGAATATTTCACAGGTAAGAAGAAAAGAAGATAAATACAGGACAAGAGTATGTATTTCTGGAGATCATGAGGGGAAAAAATTATTTTCAGTATACCCTTGTATAAAGTAGCAAAGTATGCAAATATCACAATAATAATTATAAAAAGTAAACTAAGTAATTATCAACAGAAAAACCACCCTTAATAAAATATTCTTACGCTTAGGGAAAAAAAAAAAGTGATATACACTGAATATTCACTTTGAGGTGAGTGCATTCAGAAAAAGCAAATGTTCTGAGGACCAAACAATATTGCTTGAACAGGGAATTAGGGGAAAATACCACAGATTTCATTTATTATTAAATGGTAAATTAGCAGTGAAATACAAGATTCTGTATGAAGGGGAAGTAAGACCTTTGAATGTTGTCCTAAATGTGTATTGCTGCAGGGGTGATTGATGCCAGAGAACACCAGAGCGTGGCACAGATTAATACCTTGCCAAAGGCAGAGGTGTGTGGGAATTGTGCCAGCCCCTGAACATGGATATTATTCCCTGCTTTGGTATATACATACAAATATAGTATTTTAACTTCATTTAAAGTAAAAATAAAAAGGCTCAACAGACCTACTGTAGTCTGTTTATGCTGCTTGCTAATGGGGTCCACGCTGCAGGTGCATAATTGCCCTAAGTCATCACTTGCAAACGAAACCGGGCACTTTCATTATTTCCTTTTACTACTTCCTTTCTCCCTTTACCTCAGCAGAAACCTTGCATTTACTTTTTCCCAATGGGAGAGAAAAGTGCTGCCAGCAAATCCGATGGGACTGAGCTGATTAACTGATTAGCATCCTAAAGTAGAAGGTTAGAAAGCCTATTTTCTATTATGGAGCAATTGCCACTGGAAAGTAATCTTGTTTATTAACTGCCTTTTTATCTTCTCTGGAGGGTTCCCTGACACAAGATAATGGAATTTGCTCACTCTTTAGTGTTTAAAACTATAATCATATCCAGAAAAGCAAGCATTTACTGTGCCATTAAACCAAGGTAGGGAGGACTAGCTTGAAGAGTTCTTGATGCCTTACAAAGCTTTTTATCATTTCAATTAACATTGCCAAATGTTCTGGCTTATATTGCAGGCATAAATGAAGTTTTACAGGCTTTCTAGGTGTGTTTATGTCCTAATTAATTTTAGCTACCGAGATTAGTTGCAAGGGTGAGACTGCACAAAGAAAACTCGGGACTAGCTGAGAAAGGGCAGGGCCATGAAAAGCAATTTAGTTGCCATCTACCCAGGGAAAGGTGCTCAAAGGTCTCTGCAATATAGTGCCTGCACAACTTGCTTGCCTGCTAACTTCATCATTTCTAAATGTCAATTTAAATGTTCTGTTGCTCCTTCTCCCTGTCCTCTGACAAAGGGAAAATGACCCTCACAAAGCCATGTTTCTGGTTCCTTATTCCATGTGACAAGTGAATGACGCTGTACCAAAGATGCCTCTTCCCAGCGCCGAGTTCATCCATTTTTCCCATGGGGCAGAATCCCTCTGAGCAGGATTTAGGGTGTTTGCTTGTTTGTTCATCATTCTGCCTGTGCATGGGAAGATTTAGCACCAGGCTGCATCACCCAGAGCACTTGCAATTTCCTTACCAGGAAAACGATTGCCTCCCTCGGATACTGCCGACCTCTACTCCAGCTTTTCTGTCTCCTTCTGCCTTTCTCCATTCCTGAGGAGATCCAGGAAAACGTCATCCTCCCCTGCTGCCCTGTGCACCACGTGCATGTGGACGCCACTGCAGTGCAGGGGAAGATGGATTGATCTGAGAGGACGGGCAAGCCCCAGTCTCGGGCAGCGAATCACAACAATATTTCTCAGGTCATGCGTTATTACTTTTCATTTGCTGCTTATTGATTAACTGTCGAGAGTAAGATCTTGGTTTTTAAAACAAGGCAGCTGCGGTGCTCTTTTTTAGAAGAAGTTTATAAAAGTGAATATCTCACAGCAAAGGCCGTCGTTGATGTGGCACTGCTGCGTGCTAAAATCTCTGCTCACAGGGACCTCCTACAATGGAGCACTAATTAATTTTTTCAAATCAAATATTCATGTTTTCTGCAAAGTCTGGTCCTACTCAGGATCACTAACTTTTCACACAAAAGGATTTAGTTTTTGCTGAAGTTGGAGAAAAAAATTTATAGATATTGTGCTCCCCTTCAATGCACAACAGCACAAAAGATAAATTGAAAAAAAAAAAGCAAATTTTAAGCAAAAGCTAAGATTCCAAAATCATTTCCGTTAAGACAATAAAAGCCTTTTCATTCATTAAAAGCTAAACGTGTTTCTTACAATTACAATTTTGACGACATAAAGTTGGGTTTAAAGCACCCTTGGAAAAATTCTGAACATTTTGAAAAATTTAAAATACCCCTTTTTAACTGTATTGAGAAGTTAATACAAAATTTTCTTCCACATATATAGATGTGTTAAGTTTGCCATTCTTAGAATGAACATTTCCTTTTAATAATGCCTCATTTATAGTTCTCATAACCAGCTGAAGATTCAATAACTCATCTCAGCAGTTTATTTCAGAGCAGAGTGTCACTCCACAGTTTTACTATGGGATGCCACAAGAAAAGGCACATAAAGCAGATTATGTCAAAAGCTCTGCTCTCCCTGTTTGCTTTGCTGTAATTAAAATAACTTAGCAAATTCGCAGCAAAGAGCAAATATTTACAGGAGGCCTGAAGCTCCCAGGGTTGTGTGTACAGAAGGAAAGATAGCATCCTAATTCCACAGACTTTTCAGCAACAGGCAAACACTGTTATTACAAAATTGCTGTTTTCTCTCCCTGCCTCCCCAAGCTGGGAAATCAGTCCTGTGGCTTGGATGTGGAAAGCACTCAGTCAAGAATGATACAGACTGGGGGTTTTTCTTGCTGAAATAAGAAATGTTAATTTTGAATTAAAAGACAGTAGCTTGGATGCTCTGTCACGAGATACTAGATTTTCTATGGATCTAGTTTTCCAGAATAGTTAATTTTATATTTACTCTAGTTTGTTGGCAACCAAGAGCACATTTACAAAGCAATGCCCCTAAAAGTTCCTTCAGTAAGAGATCTAGGTCAAACCCTTATCGAAAGGGTTATTCTGTTTATTGAGAGAGGTATTTTCTCTCCATCTTTCCAATATGTACACCAGCAATAAATATCATCACCACTGATCAACCAGACAGAGAATATCTGAAATGTGAATATAGTATGTGGCTGTACAACTGTATAATGCAGGAGTTAGTGCAGATAATAAAAGAGTGATTCTTTTCTATTTCTTGTGGTAACATGAAAGAACATAAAGATCTGTCAAGGAATAATCAGGCTAAGCCACTCTGGATAAGAGAACCAATTGTTTCTCATTTACAAGCTTCTGTAAGCTACTGGTTGTAGGAACTTCAGATACTACATGTTAGAATTAGATTTATCAAGACGAGATGACGTGCCTAAGCTCCTTTCCATGGAATTCAATCATGAAATTTCAGTATAAATCAACACAGAAAATGTTATCTTAATTATTAAAGCCACCTTGCATATAAATATTCTGTTTCTGACATGTTATCTGTCATCTCCTTCAACTCTGGAAATCAATAAGTGGGCTGAGAAGCAGCCATAGGCTGTGGAAGGGGCTCCCTCTTACAACCTGGCAGGATTGATTTGGGGCAAAGAAAAACAAGGTATTGGCACTGGGCCTAACTTATGACAGCACAGAAGATGCTGATATTTATTATCTAGCCTTTCTGGGAGTTTTTTTTAAGGACACATAAATATTCTAAGGTCTCTCTGACAGATCCTGTACCAACATCAAAGCAAAAGTGGCAGGTTGGTTATTGCCTCGTTGTTTAAGGCACTGACCATCACACAATGGCTTTTTCTCTTAACCCTTAAACAAATGTTGGGAAACCAGCAAGAACTAAAAGTGATTTGAGACTTCCCAGGACAACAAGGCTAGGAGAGGAGAGATTTATTGTCGTTTACGTATAAAACAAACGTGATTTAGAAGTAGCCACAGGCTGACTCTAATGACTTCACAGGAACTATGCAGAAACCTAAATGTGTGTATTTAGTTCTGCCATAGCATGCAAGGAAAAAAACCAATCATATTAGTTTACCCATATTTTTAAACATTTGGGCTTTAATCAGTGCAAATTAGATCTAAGGAGAGATTTCCTTTTGCTAAGTGAACTTAGTATCTGGCAAATGATGGAGGACCTTCTTGGGGAAGGCAAGATAGAATCAATATCTTTTTAAAACCATGTCTGAAAAAAAGTTCAGACATCGAAAAAAAAAATCCTTACTAGGGAAAAAAATGGCAAGCAAATTAACCTGAAAGAAAATTAAAAACTATTCAGAAAAATTAGAATGACAACAGTGAACTCAGCAGTGATGCAGTTATTGTTTCACACTCCAAATGCCTTTGGAAACTTTTCAGTTGAATGTCACTTTTTTTTAATTACCCTTTTTACTCAGAAAACCTACTGACCTCTCCATAGTTCTCTGAATTATTTTGGGTTTTGCCTGCTAAGCTACAGTTAATTCACTTCCCGCTGCAAATTCAACCCTGTCTTCCCCTGAATAAAATGAAAGCCTCCGTTCCATGTGCACAAGACAATGCTTTTCACAGTTATAAAACATTTGCAGGAGCTACAGTGCCATTTAACATTTTAATGGACAGTGAATGGTGGATACGTAAATAATCATTCTACCTTTCTTCCACATATTCTGCAGGTTACACAATTAAGTGTCATGTATCAAACACATATAAAGGGAATGTTTTCTTTCTCTGCTTGTACAAGAATTAACAGTTAAGCTACTTGTGGCTTTTTCCGGGTTAGAGCATTTCACTGTACTTTTCCTCAATATGTACTTTGGGGTTTTTGGGTGGTTTTTTTTAAATGGTAATGTAATGATACTTGATTAAAAACAAACAAAACTGATCAGCCAAAAGCTCCTCTGTAATCCCAAATGCAATTCTCACCAGTTTGCTTTCCTGACAGCAAGACTGGCTCTTGGTATCTGCCATCTGCTTTCAGAAAAAACCTGCCCTCCTGATTTCCCCATGAGCGGCATTCTTATTGTTTGTGCTTTCCTTATAAGGAAAAGCTGGGATATTTGAAAGTTTCTAATTGGATTAGAAATTTGCTTTTAAGAGCTATGAGTTTTTTTCCTGCCTACCCAGCAACAGTTTTGACACTTAGGTTTAAAGAACTGCCGGGGATTACAAGGATAGCCACTCTGCATAACAACACAAATCAACAGGCAGCGTTTATTTCTGCCACTCAAAGCAAGCCCAGCTTCACTTCCACGAACTCAAGGAATTTCCTAAAGGTCAGCATCACTCTCTGTGTAGTGTGGTCCTCTATCACGTTACACTGACTGCAGCTGCTGCAGGAATAATTCACCTACCTCCTCTCTCTATTTCAGTAGAGCAGGTAAATTAGAAAGTATGACGTGTCCACTGAAAGCAAAGCAGTGAGAAGGAGGGTGCTGCTCCCCTTCCTGCTGGGCAGGCTGTCCCCAGGCTGCCCTGTGGGATGGGGCACTGCCAGCTGCTCTGTGCTTGGGGGAAGGTGCCCCAAGAGAGCCACACAAACCCTCGACTGAAGCTGAGGCTCCACACTGGCTTCATCTCACAAGCAAATTGGTCATATTTTTCTCTCTTCCGCCTCTTGCGAACAAAATAGTTCAATTCACTGCAGAGAGAGGCCAGAAATTAATTGATCTTTCCCAAGAGTTCATTTCTATCAATAGCAAGCTATTAGGCCAGGCCTTGGCAGGGAGTGAGAGGAGGCTGTGCCATTAGAATGCTCCCTAAGTACAGTGGAAATGTCACGGGAGTCTGGGAAAGAGGCAGCAAAAACAGGTGAGTGACACTTCTGACATAAGGAGACAAAGGAAATGGCTCCTTTACCTGAAAGTCAAAACTTTCCAGGTAAACTCAGGCTTAGAGAGACAAAAGTGAAGGGCAAAAGCCAGGGTGGAAAATGCCAGCTGTGCCTCTCTTCTACCAACCTGGACTGAATGTCTTACTCTAGAAGTTGCACTAAAATTCCCATTGGACTTCCAATTATTCCCGTCAATTCTTCCAATTACGATTGTGAGAACTTAGCCTACTACTTAGCCACTAAATGGTGGATGGGTACCATCTAGGAATAAATAGGAATACCATAGGAATAAATACTTAAGCAAAATGCAAGCCACACACCAAAATGAATTTCTAAATCAAATATTGAGGACACCACTCCTACTAAGTTGAAAGCCATTATGTGTTGACATTTTTGTGATTTGTTGACATTATGTGATTGCCTTCAAACGCATTGAATCCTATGGCCAGGATTCTCCTTTCTTGGGGAAATGTTTGAGTCCTGTACCCATGATCCAGAGCATAAAATCAGATCAGTTTTCCTCTCATTTGCTACAGTTCATACTGTGACAGCTGGACTTCATTACAGATCTTACTGTCGAAAGACAACTTTTCCCTTATTGCCCTTTCCCCTTCCTCTCGTGTGACTGATGAAGCAAAATGGGAAACCAAGCCAAAATATCAGTCAAAAATTTAAGAAACAAAACATCCAGTTCAAATGCCCGTTTGGCAATCACAGAAACTCGTCCATTTTTCCTATTCTTCACAACATTAAACCAAGTAAGAGTACTTTAATCTTGCCACTTCCTACATAGATACTCTTCATTCGGTGACTGCCAGTTTTGCTTTTAAGTAAACTGTTAAGGTATATGAAGGCAGGCTCAGGAAAATACATTTCCACATACTTATTCATGTCTTAAATTTAAAATCAAATGTCCCCTTGTTTTTGTATCTGAAATACACCTCTACAATCATACAGCCACTCATGAACAACGAGGAGCTTTTTCCAGCCACCACAAGCAACCTGGCATCCAATGATCTCTGCAAGTTGCACATTTAATTAGTCTGAGAAACTCATTAAGGTATCTGGAATATTAAGATGACAGCATTGTTCTAACTAGCACAGTGCACAATCTAATATGGCAGATGGCACAGGCTGCTGACACCTGGGCTGCTTTGCCATCTTGCTGACAGATACAAACAGTCAGCAGTATAATTGTAAGATACATGATCATAAAAAAGGGTCTCAAAATAAAATACCCATCAAATCTTCTGCTTTCTGGATGCCTGTTTGTTCATAAAGAGGCATTTTGTATTCAATCACAGGGTTTGAAACAAGAGATGCACAGGTTGAGGCTTTGTTGTTATTTCTTTAAATGCCACTTAGGATTTTATGCCCTGCTCCACCAAGGAGCCGAGAGCATTTTGCCTCCTGTGGAAGTGACAACGCCATGCTATCGGGGTCAGGAGGAACTTTATTCCTCCTCACCTGAATGCTCAGATGACATATTCACTTTTGCTCCTCATTAGTCCAGACTCAGAGAGCACTTCCAACGCTCCAGGGGATCTGATTAAAAATGGACAAGCTTTAGGACGCCGCAGCTCGCGACTGCTTTTACCTGCACTGGTAACGCTGATGTGATGGGAGCTCTTTCTCCTCTGCAGCAAATTGCAAGGTATTTTTAGGGTTCGGAGAGAGATGCATAGCCCAGACAATCCAAAGTTAATTAGCAAATCTTCAGGCACATGGTGTGCCTGAAATCATATGGAGTGTAGAGAAAAATGTCATTTAAGGTGTTTGTGGGGAAATGGTGTTTTGTTTGCACGTCGGGGTAGCAACACTAGACACCAGCATAGCGTCAGTTCCCGGGAGAGGGAGAGGAGAATTGTGTGTATTTGGGTTACAACAAGCTTCTAAAAAGAATCTCTACCATTAAACATTTCTCCAATACCTAATCCCTTTACAGCCAAAATTAAAAAAAATTCCTCATCAAATCTCCTCAGAATTTCCAAGAGACTCCATTTCCTTTTGGTTTACTGTCAGTTAAAGTAACAGAAAAATAATTCAGGACTGCTTCAGTTGCCAGGACCAGGTCAGATCTCACACACCGGTTTGTTGTGGAACCTGATGAAGTGCCTTTCCAAAGGGGGAGGAAAAACTGGTCTCAGATTCGTAGGATATATTTTCCGTCACCCAGGTTGCTGCTGTGGAGATGAAATAGAGCATTATTCTCACAGAGAACTAGTGCGGTAAAATGTTTCTCCCCTGCACCGCTAGTCTTATCTAGTGAAATGATGATTTGTAGTTGAACTTTTAAAACCTGTTCACATAATTTCACATGAAATTGTTCCAGAAGCTTGGATTGCTGCAGGTAGCGTTGTCAGAAAGTGAACTGCAAGCTTTAGTGCTGCAGTGCTTGGGGCTTATTTTTCATTATTGAAATCAGCCTGGACGCCTTCCACTGATCAATGCAGGAAATTAATTTCTTGTATTTCCTGGCATAAATATGTCTCATCAGCACTGACTTTTTCTACCACAGTCCCAAAAGGGCAAAGCATGCCAGCCATGCATGGTGACAGATTTGCAGGGATTGGCAGGCAATGGAAACGTGTTTGAGAAAGCTGCATTTTCACTCAACTCTTAGTGTGTATACATAAATACATATAAGTGTGCGGATATATTTACTTATTTATTTCTCTGTGCTGGCATCACCTCTTGTGGTGCTAATGCCACACGTTCCATTTCCTCAGCTGCATCATTCTCACCAGACTACAGCCTGTCTGTTGTCAAGTGTTCCTTCCCACCAAACCCACTTGCCCTCCCCTCTATGCCCGACACGGTCCTGCAGCGAGGAATGCTCTTACGGAGGACACCCTGATGGTGCTTGGGAGAAAACTAATGGTGTGGTTTTCTTCCCTGAGAGGAAACTGAACAGCTCACAGCACAGCGCAACAGTTTCTAAGCTTAAGAAAACAAAATGCTGTAAAAATATCACATTACTCTAGTTTTTAATCTCCTGTTACTGCAGTACCTATTTATTAAGAGCTCACAGAGCTGGTCCACTCAGTTAATTTAATGACGTACAGGCAACGCTAACCTTGTGTGATAGTCTGTTAGTCAAGAAGAAGTATTCATGCCCTATGGGAAGATGTTTTAAACACATAAGAATTTAGTAGATTTTATTAATATGGACAAAATATACAAAATTAGCACAGAGCGTAACGTTTTGTCGGTTCCCAGCAGATCTTTGGAAATATAATGAAAAAATTAAGTGAGTTGGAGACTTAGAGTAAATCCCTTAATTAAGCCAAAGAAAATCAACTGGCCAGATGCTTGAAAAATGTCCTCTCTCTCCTATCACATTTCTGAGGCTGGTCCACAGTCCCTTCCAGGACCCATCTTACCACCCTTTGGCTCGACAAGCTTTCCTCGTGAACTCTTCCCACCATAAAGCATTATTTATTTTGATCAGATGTACAGAGGGAAAGAGAGAGAGGGCAGTTGCCAAGAAACTAAGTGCAAGCAGGAAAACCTGAGCTCTCCCCAGACATAGGTTCATATTAATCTTTCTGCCCAGGGGGAAGGAGAGAGCCTGAAAGGCTGCAGAAGAGCAAAGTGTATGAAGAAAAGAAACAGTCTGTTTCTCCTCCAAAACCAAAATAAAGGAATTCACAATTATCAATGCTCTTTTGAGCATAGTTTCAATACATATGCTCAGTCAGATTAGGCTGTTTCCTAGCACAAATTTGTGCTGCTTTACTTGGTACAACCAAACACAGATGAGATTTGTTGCCTGCGAGGGTGGATTTGCCAGTTGTAATGCAAAATACAGATCTCCTCAGAAAGCCATGTCCTTCTAATGTGATATGGTAGAAAACACAAATTGGAGAGGAAAAGTGGGCTTGAGAAAGGTGGTTCTTCTAAAACAAAGCTGGACAAGCAACTGCCTAGATCAGAGTTTCTCAGCTGTAGACACACACGTTGGAGAAAAATCCGTGGTGAACAGAGAGACTTGAGGGAAGGCACAGAAAAACCTGCCCTGCAAGAAGCAAAAACTTACAGGATTTCAGTTTTGATAAACACCAAAAGAAAATAAAGCCATGAAAGACCAGATAATTCACCCTAGTCCTAGCTATACATTCTCCATCCTTAAGACCTGCAGCTATCTTCCTTTTCACATATACATTCCATCCTGAATCAGGACTACTCTGTAAGGCTTCAATTTAAAAGCTGCATATCCTTTTAAGAGGAATTTCAAGAATTTCCAACTCAAAATGATTTTATTTTGGGGTACCATTTGCTCTGTAAAGGTTAAAATTTTAAAAATAATAAATTCTAAGTGGGTACTAATACTAATAATGTGGAATTTTCCTTGTGAGAGCTGCTGTAATTATGAGCTGTCCTTCCAACAGAGCTGATTGCAGAGGAGGATGTTAGACACATGCTCGAGGTGAGGGCAAACCCCAGCAGGATGCTATTAGCTCCCTCCTCTGCCACATTACTTCTATGTATATATTTCCATCTAAAACTGCATTTTTATTCGAGGTTGGTGCAGTGGACAATCAATCCCCAGGCATTTGGAAAGGATCTCAATTTGACAGCAGGACGTAGGTTGATATAAGTTTTCAGAATGTGAATGCTCTCTGGATAGCCAATTCCACTCTCAGCACTTCAGTAGGAGACTTAGGAAAAGAAGATTATATTTCAACTTAGCCTAGCAGGAAGCTTCCAGCACTTCCAGTATTTCGGACTTCTTTCCTGGTCTTCCCAATCTCTTGCCACCTGTATGGGTGACATGACTCTGATGATTACTGGAATCTGTTGGTAGCAGTTATGAGGGTTACCAATTTTGCACCTTAAGAACAGAAAACTCTAACAAACACGATTTCCTTTTCTAGGGAAATTATAGTTTTGCGGGCATACTGGTTTTTTCAGCCCCTACTTTTAAAATTACCAGAGCCTGAAGGGAACTTTTCCTATATTGCACTTTCAAGGTTACCACCAGCAGTGCTCCAGGCATCATCAATGTCCATCACTTGGTACTTTGATTTTCTGATTAGGGAAGCATTGACATAACAATAAGACAGCTAAATACCAGGGAAATCATTAATCAGGAATCCCAGGTATTGTCAGATCCGGCTTCTGTCTTAGATCATTACATTCATGCCCTACTCCTTTCCCAGTCTCCTGCCTCTGAATAAGGCATTTCCTACCACTGCTGGAACCACACACCCCGTGCAGCTGAGGAGGGCTTCTCTCTTTGAGGCACTACATCTGAGCCAAAGTAAATTACACAGTTCATTTACCATTTATTTACTTGTTAAGTGACTCAGTCCAATCCTTTCACATTTTAATTTTCATCAGTGATGCAGCTATTCTTTACGTTCAGAGAGTTTTTCTATTGAGTCATCGAACTCAATGCTGAGCATCTGATCCAGGTTTCCTGCGTGATTCACCCCCATCCTGACGCCATCCCCATATCCGGATTGTCACCAAATTAACACAAAATGATGTGTTTACTCCCAGGAGGCAAGGGCGGGAGAAGACGGGAAACAGCCCCACTTGAAAATGCTCAGAGTATAAACTTATTTCCCGGGTGACTCCGAGTCATCCAAGATCATAGTTTGACTGTTTAAAACATGCTGTGCTGTTACTGACTGAGGGCATCAGTAATTCCTTTCCCAGTATGCACAAATTTAAGGACTTAGTTGTTACATCAACCCTTTTTATTTTTTTTTTCTGCTTTATTCTTAGATGCAGAATATTAATAGGCCCATTAACAGCCCATTAACAAGCAGTAAACATCCATTGTGACAAAATGTAAGCAATTTATGTATGGATAGAGCATGAAGTGGGCTGTAACCAGATTTTGGAGAGGTGTGGGAAGGTGGGCGAGAGCTTTTCCCAACCTGCAAAGAACAGATGAGTGTGTGCTGCATATGAAGTCCAACTGCAAATCTTAGTGAGGTTTATTATTAGCAAAAGGACTGGATTTATTTTTTGACAAATCCTGGTGGGGGGAAAAAGCAAGAGAACTAAAGGGATACAGCCGGAGACTCAGACACTGTATTTTATCAAAGAACTGTCTGGATGTGAAAGCCAAACTCGGAATTCTCCCAGGGCAAGCACTCCAATCTTTCACAGCCATCCAGAGACACACGTGTTAGAGCCTAAAAGCAGGACAGCTTCTCATGACTTCCTCAGCCAGCTTTCCACCCAAATGCCTTAAAAATCTGGGCTTGTCTCTGATGCACCACAGGAACACATTCAAACTCCCCAAAAGGATTCAGACTCGCCTGAGATGGAAGAGAATAGAGTAGGGAGTAGAGTAGAGCAGCACTGGCTAGAGACAAAACAGAACCTACCCTGCATTTACACCCCATTTGTAAGAGGCTGTTGAGGGAATGGCAGACATGAGCAAAGGGGTAAGATTACTCCTGTTTCATTATTACTTTTGAAAAGTAGCTTAAAACTCCCCCCTGTATCGTTTCTTAATTGCCCAGTGTCACCTTTTCCCTTTTAAAATAAGAAGTTAAGAAACAAAGACAAAAAGTCTGCTTGTTAAAGTTTACTTGCCATGGTTGAGGATACCTCCAGAAGTGAAATAAGACCTAAGTAAATGCAGCAACAACAGAAAAAATTCTGCTACTACTCAACATCCTTCACTAGTTCCTGGGAGAAAAGAGCTGCCCGAACATCTTAAGCTTATAAACTTGATGTACACGGAGAGACTCGAAGGGAACAATCCCTGCTGGCTGGTGTACAAATGCTCAAAAGTTCAGCAGTGCTCAAAGCCAGCAATACCCTGCCCTGCTGAACTTCTCCGAGCCTCTCTGAACACTCAAAATCAAAAGGAAATTGTAAAACGCACAGCTTCAGATTTGGAGAGTGCCCTGCTATCTGGCAACACATGCCTAATTTGACTGGGCTAACAACTGATGAACGAGGTCCTGCTTCACGGGGTGTTAACAGCTCATCTTCACAGGAAACACTCCAGCCTCAATGAAATCCCTAAAAACAAAAAAGGGAAACCTTTTCTTGACGTGTCTGGGAGCCCTCTCTGTGGAAAAGGATGCAGAGAAACAAGAGATGGCATCAGAGAGCAGACAGTCTGGTGATTTAAGTAACCCTTGGAGATATGGGAGAGGTATTTCAACTGCTTCTTTCTCCTGAACACAACAGGGCATCCTGGCACAAACCTTAACCAGCAGCATCCTTCTCTCTCTCCCCTTCACTTATTTTATACAGTGATGACAGCAGGTTAAAAATGTAAGGCTTCACCATTTCTGGCAACTTCTGCCTGCTTTTGCAAACCACTACTGCAGTATCTTTCTCTGAAGCTTCAGATTTATAAACCCTGTTGATTTTCTTTTTTAATTTACTGAGTAAAATTCCCTTCCCTGCTACAATCCATAGCTCTTAAGAGAAGTAAGGATAGATATGTGCAAAGACCATTTTGTGTTGTCTTTGCTAGCAAACCCTTTCACAACTGCCTACTCTAGTTGAACCAAAAACTCTCTGTTGGTTTGGATAATTTTTTTTTATTTTAAAGGATGCTTATTCTTAAGTAAAAATCAATTATGCATGAATCCTTAGAAGAACAGCACTAAGTCAATTCACATTACTTAACCTCAACGCGTGCAGTCTGAACACTTCAATATTCATACTGGCTGTTAAAAACTCACAGCATTTCTACTACTTTACACTGGCACAGTAGTCGAGATGCTTTAACAAAATGTTTTATCTGGTAAACTTGTGGCTTCAGAATTAGAGTGAAAATTACAACCCCAGTAAAATGTGTAAAAAGACACATTGATGTTTTAGTTTTATTGAGGCATATTTCCCAAGGAGCTGAATATTCTATTTTTCCACGGGGATAACATTTCACAGCTATCAAGAAAAATGTTTGTTATGAGCACTAGGGTGTATGAGCTGTCATAATATCCATGCTTGTTCCCCTGTTCACACCTCAGCCTTTTCTTGTACTCCCTAGTCATAACACGGTTTGCAGATTTCAGGATGCTCCACTTTGCGGCACGCACCAATTTCTCCATGTCCCAGCTCCTGACTTTTTCCTGATACGACTGTTCTCTCATGCATTCCCAGGGAGAGGGAGAGGAGTATCTTGCAAACAGCACGAATATGTTCTGATTGAGCTGCACCACACACACACACTAAAGTCCTGTTAACACCAAGCAGAGACCCAACACGAATACTAATTGAATTTCAGCTATAAACCCCGCGTAAATGGTGTTTGGTCCCAAAAGATTATTTCCCTTTCCCGCAATGAAACTAATGGGGTGGATGACTGATTTTTCCTTATTTGCTCCTCAGAAGCTGGGGACTCCTCGTTTCTGCACAAATCCCAACAATGTAGGACACCTTCTTCGTTATCTGGGCATAGCTGGCACTCTTTTCAGCTTTTTCAGGAGGCAGAAGAGTTTAGTCCTTTCCTGCCTAACCACATTTGCCACATTCAAACTACACACAGCAGAAGGCGGAGGGAAAAAAAACAAACACCAAAAGCTCTAGGAGGGAAGCAAAGTTTACAACTGCGAATCAAATGCCTCTTCTCTACTGCTCTGGCCAACAAGAGCAGCATGTTCTTGGCACTGAGCTGTGGAGCTGAGCAGGCAAGACAGGTGAGGCACCTTTGCTGGGCAAAGCCAGCTGCTGCGGGCTGGAGGTCAGCTCTATGCCCAGGGCACGTCCCACAGCAGGGCTCCTTCAACTCCTGCCCATCAGTCAGACGCTGCCCTGCTTCTGCCCCTCCTGCTCTTCATGGGGATCATCTCCTCCCGGTGTGGGGAAGGCATCCTGGCTTTGTGGAGCCCTCAGTACTGCCTCTCGTTCTCTCGGTATCAGCTCCTGGGTGACAGCTACAGGGCAGCTACTGGGCTCAGGAAGCAGAGAGGCAGATGGTGTTGGATGTCAGGAGTTATGGCAGGACGACAGCTAAAGCCATTTCCCTAAGCAGCCAGCAAAACAGATTTCATCAGAGGTAAAAGATTCGAGAGTTTAAGAGATTTAGCAGAACTCAAAAGCAAGTCCGTAGGGCAGATAAGGAAGCTGCTAGGAGACATGAAATAAATTTAGATAATTCCTTTTCACCTACCAGGAGGAAGAAAACTATAAAAAGAAAATACTGCATAGCTTTAAAAGGCATTGTTAGGTTATATAATGGTTGACCATCAGCCATTTTCACATCTTATCCTCGACAAAGCACACAATCTTTTTTCACACTTGCTGGCCCTTGATCACCACCCGCTTGTGTATTCATTCCAATGTCTGCGGAAGGCCCCATCTCCCTTTTGCTGAGCTCAGAGCCATTTGTTAACTCAGATCCAGAGTCCAGACACCTTTACCTTTCAGGTGGTCTGTTTAGCATAAATTATTCGAAATATACTATCTACTTCTAGTCTGCACTGTTTAGCTGCTCACTGTTAAACCAGATGGAGGTCCTAAACACCAAAGATGATCTCCTGCCTTGCTAGCTTCCCTAAACCAGGATTTTAGCTGTGCCCACAGATTTTCCCTGTTGCAGGTTCAGAAGACAACGCCTACAGCATTTGTATCACTATTAACAATACATACTATAACACCACTATTGTATCACTACACAGCGACCCTCTCTCAGTAACTGTAGTTTCCCCATAAACCAACTACAAAGAAATCACATTTGGGTATCCAGAATTCTGCCAAAACCACAATGCCTTCCATAGGTTGGGGTCTTAAATACAGGAGGTTAAACCGCATCCCCATCTCGCCAGGCTTTCTCAATTTCTGGACAGTAACAAAAATGGTTTTCTCCTAATCCTACTGTGAAGTGTAGGGTCATAAAACCCTATGACTGCATTGCTGTGAAAATGCACCATGGGCCTGAGGCGCTAATCCACTCTGTGTATTAGATTAGGCTTCCCTTCTGCAATTGCTCATTTGTACTTTTAACACTGCTCACAGAGCAGGGCCCCGAGATCCATTGTTAATTGCTCGTGTTAGGGTTTCTTTCTTGGTGTCACCTGAATCACTCTTGCTGTCATAATGGCACAGAGAGAAAATGTCCATTATCTTTGTTTATAGGGAAACATTACTCTTCTGAGCCTAGAAACCACTGACACTTAAGCCCAGTAAACAGCCTTGATTTAGAAAAAAGAAATAGCAACACAAGAGCTGTATTATATAGGTGGCGGTAGCTGAAGCTTATTTCGGTAGAAAATTTAAGGAGAAGCAGGCAAGGAACACAGGAAAGTCCTTTTGGATACCTAAACAACAGGACAACAGAGTGACTTATAAATTTTCCTTACTGCATTAGTTAAAACAATACAAATTAAAGCTCCTCTCCAGAGGAAGGGTTTTAAATATCCTGTGCTAAAACCACAAATAAATATTCAGAGATGGTCTTGATGGAACTATGAGAGTGATAGAGAACAAGTTACAAAACAAAACGTCCCAGTAAAGTCAAAATCTGGAAGATTTGTTTACAGGGAATAAACATCTCCTTGAAACAGCTCAGGGAAAAGAATCAGTTCTAGAAAGGACAGATCAGGTACCAGTGCAGCATTAGGCAGCCTCCAAGAGTTTGATCCTTACAGGAGAAGCCAAGGAGCAGCAAGATTTTTTATACAGGAACTGTAAAACAGATGTTATAAGCACAGTGATAGTCATCCTACACTAGCTGGAGATAATTTAATACCAGAAGCATCCCTGAGAACCATGCAGTCAAATATTATAGGGAAACCCAACCATGCCTTTGTTTAAAGGAAGGTGCTTTAAAAGCAGTTTGAAGAACCAAAATTAATAGTCAGAACCCAAAATCAATAGTAAAAATGGTGCGTGAGTTTTAAATTTTGAGGGTTGTGCACAGGGTCATAATTTCATATCAGAGACACTGATAGGTAGATCTTCCCCCCCACATACTCTTCTCAACATCTTAGCTCTAGAAAGACATCAGCTGGTTTAGAAGGACTCAAACAAGACAAAAACCAAACACCACTCATGACTTCCACAGAGGATTAATAAAGGCAATAAAGATTGAGAATAATAATGCTGCTCAGGTGGATTTGAACCACACAAAGAGAAGAACAAGACAAAGTGCCAAGGGAAAAACAAGGGCCGTCTGCCACAGCAACGGCCTGACAGCAAGCTAAAGAAAAATGTGAGCACAGTATCAGGAAAAACTGCATGAAAGAGTTTCACAGAGGAAAATGTGAAAGTTTTGTCACTTTAAAATGGCCTTTAAAAGATAGCATATCCAGCTGGAAGAACGCCAGTGGCACAGATGGATACAGAGCACATGACTTGATGAAGCTCTGGCCATTCAGGGTCCTCAGCCAACACAACAACCAGCACAGCGGAAAAATGGGAATTGCCCAGCCTGGGCTTTCTTTTTTTGGTCGAGTTTGAGATGCTCCTTAGCAGAATAACAGGGGGAGAGAAGAGTAAAGCTCAGCTCCGCAATGATAGAGCTCCTGCAGCTTCAGATAAAATTAAACATAAATATAGAAATCGTCCTTATAAACTTTTAAATGAAATCTCAAATTTAGGATTAAGACATACTAAGCTTTTCCCCAATTTTCTGCTAAAGGAGATCTTCTCAAGCTCGGGCATGTCAAAATGGAGCTATCTGCCTCTATCACAAACTAATTTGAGCCAGCATTTTCAGCTCTGTCTAGCACAGAGATTAGATAGCCCAGGCAATTTTTTATAGCAGGTCCCAAGCTGGAGTGGTCCGATTGCTCTTGGGGAGATTTATGGAAAGTCATTACTGATTAGTATTACTGATTGACAACGATTAGTACTCCTGGAAAGATAAGTCTTATTCTACACTACATGGTTACAGAATATCAATTACAGGCAGGGAATGGGTGGTTTTACACATTTTCTTTCTCATTTCTAGATGAAGGAGTGAAGCCACATCATTCACCACTAGCATCCTGAAAAGCTGAAAGGAACATTTTGTGGAAGTTCATTGCTTACACCAAAAGGCTGCATTTCACTTCTCTTTTCTGTCAGTCTTGCACATCTTCAGAGGCGTGTGAAGCTGTTAGAAGAGTTAAATGCACCAGGCTCTAACTTCTATCCTAATTATAACCACCACCCTGTGAACTCAGAAAGGCTGCACATTTGTCAAAAAGGAAATTACAGATCACGGTGTAGGAAACAATCCTGGTTGTGGACACAGACTGGCTCAACTGGTCAGCTTCAACGTTTCCTCACTCTGCAATAATGTCATTAGAACTTCAATGCCATTTCTTCACTGCCTCTTTCCTGCTGGTCCACTGAGCACAACTTAACTTGCTCCATGTGACACCTGCAGGGTTGGGATGTGCCACAAGAGCGGCTCATGGATCAGCTCAATATGAACCATGTAGTTTCGGATCTCAGTAAAGTTAAAGAAACTACCTAAAATCAAAATGTCCTGAGCCGCCCCCCAGAAGCATCATTAGCTACCTACAGGCTAAATTTGCAAAAAAACTTAAGTGTTTAAGTGCATTAAGCAGGTCTGAGATACCAGCAACAAATTTTCTGAGAAGTGCTGAGTTTTTTAATATGTGCATCACTTAGATCCTTTGTGGAAAAAAACTATGTCCTTTAAAACAAACTGAATGAACATTTCCAAATAAATTATTTACTTGTTGTTTTGGACAGGAAAACAAGCAAACTAAATGTGGTTCAGTAACAAGTCATCCGCATTCTGCTTCCAAAAGGCAGTGCAGCACCTCTGTATGTGAAGATGAAAGGGTGAACTCTGCTCTTCCTTGGAATAAAACAAAAACTTACTGCCTTATCCATGAACTTTTCAAAATGTGTGGACCTAAACCTTTCTTCTAGACATTTAGCTTGCCAAAATGCTCTTCCAAGCACTTACAAAATGAATACAATCTATTTACATGAGGGGAGGTAAAATGTGACTTTGCAAGATAAAATGAATTGCAAATTCTTTATTTATTCATCCTCTCACAGCAAAACCATAAGCCCGTAGCTTACACTCTGTGCTTCACCTTGCACATCCGTTTGAGTTTAAAAAGTGCAATGTTGGCAAAAAAATCTAATCAGGACTTGTTCTGCATTGATTTTCTTTTTTGTAAGGTCAGATGCCATGTTTTGTGAACACAATTCTAATCATGTCATGCAGATACATACTTTTCTTGGTCTCCAAAAGAACTTCAGTGCAAAAACACCATGAGGACAGCTGTGACTACTTGCTGTCTCCCACAAAGGGGGTTGTTTTTCTAAACAGAAGATATTTATTCAAAAAAATTCACATTATCCACAGTCACATATTTGCCCATTTTTAATAACTTGCTCTGAATCACACAATTTGCTTTTCCAACTGAAAGTGCCTTTGTGAGCAGTTTGCACTTCCTTAGCCAGGACTTGTTTATTCCTTTCTCCTCACTTTAGAGCCAGAATCCACCACCACATTATTGCACCTTACACACAATAGAAGCAGACAGATGGTCAGGTTCCACTGCAAGTAAACCTGTAGGTGGAAGCCCCTAAAAAGAACAAGACTATGGCAATGAACGTGTGTTTTTCTGCAATTAAAGCCACGTATGTTGAGATACGTGCCAGCATCTAATACACTGATATCAACTTCAGTTCTAGAAAACATAAGCACTTTCTCCAATGCCAGACCAGCAATGCACTTTGCTGCCCCTGAGCTGAGGAATACAAAGATTTCCTTCTTGTGTGCTCATCATTTTCTGCCATGAACATTTTGTTAGAATCTTTGCACTGTTGGGCGTTGAATATGGTCCCTTTCCAAGGGCCACTTGAAATACCCCAGGTTTAGCTTGGGTTCACAGTCCATGCTTCACAAAACTCATGTAAGAGAGAGAAAAATCCTTGACTCCTCAGGTTGGTTTGGTTTTGATGAAAACCTTGGCTGCTTACCCTTGCAACCTTCAGCATTACGTAGACGCACTTTTACTGCAGAGTCTTTGCTGTGATTTAGCTGTTCTCATATATGCAACCTGAAAAATGCCATATTCCCAGCAAAAAAATTCCTCATTCTGACAGCAGAGGAGCAGCAGCCTCTAATGGGCTCCCAGGTTGCTCATGTAATTGAATTAATATCTGTCCCTCAGCTGCAGCAGTGCCTGAGCTACAGCGAGTGGAAGCCAAACTCTGCGGTGCTGTCGGGATGGGAGCGAGTGCCAGGGCTTCCAGAGGAGCTCCCAGCCACCCCAATCCCACTCCTGGGGGCCAAAGGCTGCTTCAGCAGCATCCCAAATCCTGCCAGTCAGGTCTTGTGCTGGAAAAGGCTTTCTCATCCCCAGGATGGCAAATTGTCGGCAAAGAAGGGAAGTTTTAGGAGCAAGCTGGCTTTATAAAAGATGGTGTTTTTTAAGCTGTATTAAAACATTCTAGCCTGAGCCAGAATTTCCAAATCCTCTTTTTCATAATTATCTCTGTCATTTGTCACCGTAATGCATGGTGTGTTCACAGACATAGAGTAAAACCCTACAGATTGCCTGCAGCTGATCTGAATATTAGATCTATTCACCCCCACAACACAGAATTGCTGAGAGCGATTACCCTTACAAAACACCACCATAGATCCTGACTAGAATTCCACTGGAATCTCAAGATATCCAAATAATTTGGTGTGCCTGTGAGCAGACAAGAACATTTGTGTTAAGGTCTCACCCCTGGACTTCGAAAAGGTTCTAAAGGCCCAGTAATGTGGTGTTTTTTTTCATTAATTTCCAGAGTGTAGAAAGAACTGTTTCCCTCCTTCTCCCATATCATGGGAGAAAGCCGAGGTTACGACCAACAGATTCTAGCATTGATTTTTGAAACAAGAATTAATTCCTCCTGTATCCCGTTTCCTTAGGGCTGGAAAACATCAACACACGTCCATCAGAGGGGCTCAAAAACCTGAAAATTGTCTGCAAAACGTCTTTCAACATTTTTTTCATGCAAAAAATGTCTGCAACTGCTTAATACCCTCCCCAACAAATATTACCATTTCTGAAGTAAAATTTGACAGATAATTAATTTTGTGACTTGCCTGGCTGTGACACCCAGGTACTCAGCATACCTGCTTCCTCATCTGATAGAAAAATGATACGTTGATCTGATGAAATTCAGTCCACAGAAATAAAAACCTAACCTGTAATAAATTTAGATCACTTCTTTATTATTATTCTCAGCTGATTACATACTTGGGATGAGTCAGTAAAGCTCTTTGCAAACAACTTCCAGACTGCAAGCATATGGGATGTCTTGGAGGAAATGGTGCCAGGTACAGCCATATGTTGTGTTGCAATGGCAAATTTATCCCTCTCTCAGAGAATCTGTCTTGAGGACTATGAGATGATGGGGGTTTTCATTCCAGCAGCAGACCTGGAAGCAGCTCTGGCTTTTACTTTGTGAGTGCTGGTTTAGCAAACCTAGGACAGCTTAATCCCTTAGGCACTGACTCTGCAGGGCATCCGTGCACCACATGCCCTCTGTGCTTTTAATGAGTATCTCCCTCAAGACTAATGATATTTTAGAGCACAAAACAGCTCATTTCCTTATAGCCATTCATTCGCTATTTCATCTTCAAATAGTCTGCAGATGTCTGCATGCCACAACCAGCACATGAAACCACTGATGAATCTCCTCTGGTTCTAGTATTTTGGATTCAGCAGTTGGATTCTCACCCCACACATCTTCATCTCCAGAATTGATGTCACCCTTGTCACCACACCATCCCTAACTGATCAGATGGTTCCATCTTCTTAATGCTCTGTGAAGCGGGGATGTGAAACATCTGTTTCCTGGCTGGATCAGTACATCATCAGTGCCATTAAGCTGTTTACCCAGGGCTATGGGAGACATGCAGCTGAGGAGGAAATAGATCTCCCGTCTCCCATTGCGGTATGAGCTTCTATTAGAATCATATTTTGCCTTCCCAGCCAGGCTCAGCTCTATTTTCCTATCCATGAATAGGTTATCTATTTAAAGGATAACCCACTCACTCAGGCTCTCATCACTTCCAGAGTACGTCCACAGACCAAAGGCACGGGCTCCTGAAATCTGCTGAAATTCCCAGGTCCTGCCAAGTCATCAATACCCTCATTTCCACCAGGCCTTGGACGCTCTTTGCCATTATCTTCTGGGCAGTCCTTTGCTCCCTCCTGTCTACTGGCTCTGCCATGCTCTGAACTAGCCATGTTCCTTTCCAGCTCTTTCCCATGGTGACAGTGACAAAAGGCCTTTGAAGTCTGCATACAAACACTTGGGAGGCCAGAAATGACATTTTCAGAGCCCCAGACTAGCAACAAGAGAACCAGACATGAGCCCTTACTTATATTTACTTCTGGATGATTTTTCCTTTAAAACCTGGGTGAGTGATGCCTCTATGTAACAATAAAGTAATTGTTTTCTCTCGACATGCACAGCCATTTGAAATAAAAATTGAACTGTAAATACCTTCCTAGCAGGAACATTAGGCATGAAATAGTAATTCCTCTTGATCATTCATTAAATTTGCAGGCTAGGAACCTGTATCTCAAAGCTAAGTTATATTTAATTCTCAAAAACCCAAGGATCTCAGATGACTGCCTTCTAGACACTGCAGACAATCCTTCAGTTCATTTCATTGATGCTTCAGTTACACTGCAACAGCAGTAAAAATCTGAAAACATCCTCAGGAAAGTACACCACACTATCTGTAAATAAACCATTCCAGTCCACAGACCTCTACTCCCAGGGTTCTCTGTGAGCAGCACTAATTACTATCAGATAATTATATAATTTATTATTCCTTTAGCAACTGTACTGATATGGACCTGAAGACTGAGTGCACACATAAGCAGGAAGATATATTTTCTGCTGGCTTGCTGACCTGAAATATTTTAGGAGGGATAAAAGTCCTAAGTCCTTGCCTTTCAAAGCAATAGGGCAAAAAAGAAAAAGCACACAGTGGAAATTAAAAAGAGAATGTCTCTAAACCAGTCAGTTTTTAGTTTAAATTGGACTATATTTCTTTTATTTTTTACTATCCACTGGTGAAAGTTTCCCCTAAGGGTCGATCAGACAAACCTTGTTCGCCCAAAGCAGATAATGAAAGCCCTGGGGATGTTTTGGAAGGTGGAATTGCTTGTGCAAATACCACCTTTCTGATTATGCTTCTTGAAGTATTTAACCAAATTTTTGGCTGCTGTCTTTCTTGCAAACACATTAATGCAGCACCCTGGCAAGGCCTCCATTGGTGTATATTTACTCACAACCCTTTCTTTGTACACTTTACAGAACTTGGAGCTGTTCTAAGTGAAGCAGATGCTGCTTTTCCCAATTGTTTTCATTAACGCAAATGTTAATGAAAACAGTGTAACAGTTTCTCTTGAAAAATACAAAACCAGTTAAGTGGGGGGCAAAGCTACTTACTACTATTCACCTTAAAGAAGGACAAAAGCCCGGCCTAGACACACGAACTCATAAATTGTTCCTGTGGGGTGTAGAGCTCTCTGATGCTCTCTGTTTACACCAAAATATTCACATACTAAGTACTAAAATATTAAACCCCACAAAATTTAAATGTATGCCTGCTACAGTTTTCAATGTGATAGTTAAGATGGAGTCTTTACTTTCTAAAATTACCTTAAGCTCTTCTACAAACCAGAAATTTTATAAGCTAATAGCATTATCACTACCATTACAAAATTGCTTAAATTTCAACAGTATGAAATGCTACCAATTGTAACAAATTGCATATTTCTTTTAATGAACAAATTTCATTTAGCAGGCAGAATATTTTCAGTAGAATATGCCTACCTGGTTCAAATAAGCCATTAAGTTCAACTACATGGAATTTCCTGCCTGAAGTGCTTCATAATTAGCAGCAGTAATAAAAATGGAGATAAAGCGAATCAAGGGAATTGACTTCTCTGCTGTGGTTTTGTTTGTATTTGCTTGCATCACATCCTAAGATTTTAAGGTGCTTTCAAAGGAATGACTGAATTTTAGGAGAGAAGGCACAGTGTCCATCACCACGAAGGAGTGAGCAAAACCCTGGGTCTGAACCGCTCGCTTGCCCCCAGCCTTAGAGGGTGATTCCTGAGCAGCTGCACACACAGGGATGGAGCAGTCAGGTGTTCAATGATCCCAATAATGAATAGGAGTTAATAAAGCGTAACAAACCCTGTTTTGTGACATCAATTATGTCTTTGGGTGTAACAATGAGTAGGTTAAAATAACAGACAGACACATATGGCCAGGTATTAGTTGCAGCCACTACCAGTGACCTCATATACAGCATAATTCAATTTGGAAGATATTAATGGTTAAACTAATTCACTATAATTGCAGTCTGGAAATCATTTGCACTTCTAACATTAAGTCACATCTGTTTTTTTTCAACAACAACCATTAATCATCGAGATAATGCAAGAAAAGATCCCCTTTCATTACGAGTCATATAAACACAGTTGAAATATAAAGATTAATTCAGCAATCATGATGTAGAAACAAGATAAATCTTTTTCCTATTTGTCACATAATGGGTGGCAAAGGACAAAGAAAAACAGAGACATGACATCAGAACGTTTACTTGTTCAGTCAGACAAGGTCATCCCAAGAAATCCAAGCCGCACTGCAAATGCTCCACAAGACAAAAGCACACAGAGAACTTCTGGCTACGTGTGAGGAAACCACGCTCCTCTGTAAAGCATCAGAAGCTAAATTTTGGGAAGCAGGAGCTAAAGATCTTTGGAAATACCTCCTAACTATCCCTCCTGTATTTGAGAGGTCCTGAGGAAAAGCAGAGAAACCATTTTCTTCCGTGCCAGAGAATGCCTTTGCGCACTGTTTTAATACAGTAATCCACCCTGTCCTTTTCACAGAGCATTCTAAAACCGAAGTTCAGAGTCTGCAGCTCTTTGCACAATCCTCCCCTTGCCCGCCTAAGGAGTTGAGATATAAGGAACAGATGCCAATAACTCATTTCATATGCCCTGTAAGGCTAATCTTTGACCCAGCACTGGATGTTTCCAACATCATAATATTGGAACATTTGATTTGCACTCCTGATGAAAAGCTCAGAATTAGTTACTGAGCTACCTAACCACCACAACATCCATTTATGCTTCTACACTTGAGCCAACCCCTTACAAATGGGCAAATCATTGACTATAGAGGAGTAAGGTAGGATGACAGATACACACCTTAAATTTATACTTCATTCCTTTTTTCCTCAAAAAGCTTGCTCTGCCCAGGTATTTGCTCAAGTTCATATTTAAAGTCCTACTCGTAAGAACTGATGCCTTCAGAGATCCTTGTTCCCTGATCCTCCGGCTTGACACAAGTGAGAGTTATGGAAACTTTAATGCCTGAAAAGAATCACCCTAATACCAGCAAAGAGTCAAATCCTGACTCAAAGTCTGGCCTAATTGTAGGTAATATTTTCTGTGGGTATAAATTAATGCAGGTTTCAGAGAGAGTTTCTCACGTTACATCAGCCTCTGAGCCCTCCTGCTGTCTCCCTTACCTCAAAATGTGTGTTGCACCTTTGGAGGGAGTTCAAGATTCCCCGCACAACTAAAGCAGGTCCAGAAATTGCAGCCTGGTGATTCAGAAGATGATGGAGAGGGTAAACAAGGCAAGGCGATGGCCCATCTGTTCCCTGGGAAGGAGCGGGGCTGATGCTCAGCGCCACGCCCGCTTTTTCCCAGCAGAGAGCTCGGAGTGCCCGCAGCCCAAGCTGGGACAGCTAAGCCTTTCCTCACCACTCCCTACCAAGGACATGGATCATCTCCCAGGATATCTGCTGCCTGTGAACTTCCCATTTCATTGTTCCATCACGGAATACATATAATAAGCAGATAATTTCTGCCTATGCAAAAGCTGCAGGTAAAGCAACGAACACCGCCCTAACTCAAGGCAATGGCAACTTGCTGATTACTTCAGTGGGATGCAGATTTCATCCTAGAACATTTTATTTGTGTCTGGAAAGATTAAAAAACAACCCAACAAAAACAACAAGAAACCCAAATAAACCCACAAAAAATACCCCTCAACCTACTGAGGAACAAACTGGCTATTGGAATGGGCAGGATTGTTATATTGCTGGTTATGGATCAGACAAACTGCTGAAATAAAACAGGGATTTTTGCATTACGTACTTCCATGCAAGATACAGAAAAGACACAAAAAGGCACTGGAAAATCCCAACCAATATTAATATCCGGTATAATTTCATTACCATCCATTTGGTTTAGGCTGCAGCTTTCCTCTCTATGAAGTAAGAAAGACTGTTGAGATAATATCATTTTGGCAATCATTTACTGTGAATGGAGACCTTTTCCCCTCCTTCACCTCGGAGCTGCCGAAATCTGGGAATCGTGCAGGCACAGTCAGCTACACGTCCATTGGCATCCCCCTTCGCTCCAGCCTGTGCCGAGCAAGGAGCGAACACCAGAAGGTGGCAGCAGGGACTCGGCTGAAACCCACGGAGCGATGCCAGGATGAGCGAGGATCCTCATCCTGCACACATTTTAACCTAACATTTGAGTAAATAAAAACAAAACCGTGCGTGACCCCTGCTTATCCATCCCTAAAGTACTCCCTAAAAACCTGGGTGGCTCTGACTATGCAAATCAAAATCCGATCATCTAAAATTGTATTTATGGTTACACTAAAGCTGTCTGAAGAATAATGGTTGAAGTAAGTCTAACAAGGTAGATGAAAACTAAAACGTTTAAAGTTAAAAAAGTAATTCATTTAAATTACTGGGAATCGAATTTTTTGCTCAACAAGAATATACAAGACTTAAGCAACTGTTTTATACGGCAGATTCCTGTGCAATAATTTCTGAGTACTTAAGGAAAGAATCGAACTAAACTAAAGGTTGTTAAGGAATAGAAGCCCAGTCCTGAAATATGCTGACCATTTAAAATTCATAGAATCTAATTCAGTATCAGCAAACGCACTTCAATAATTTCAAGTTTACAGAGGGGTTTAGCCAGTAGAAGGCAGCAGACAGGAAGACATCTCCATTTTTCCCTCCCAAACCCAGTAAAAAATGAAATCTGACTAGATCACGTTACTTTTTAAATATTATTTCGAGAACCACTGAACCTTTTTACTTAGGGTATAAACCTAAAAGATGACAGCCCTATTAAAGACTCTGAGAAATTAATCCCATTTATCAAGTTCTCTGAAAAAGGGGCGAACGGACAGTGGCTTGCAGAAAAGCAGATGACATCCTTTTGGACTGTAGAACCACAAATTCCATTTCAGGCACCAGAGAATTCCCACAATATTCACCACTACCAGTGCACACAGTAATACGTGAATATGCTGCTATTAGTAACAAACAGCATTGCAATAACGCTGCTGAAGATCCCACACACCCTGATTTCACTTGGAATTTTCCTCACATTTATTCTTGTTTGTGCTGTAGTAAATCTTAACTAAATGGAATTTGTTGCTTTCAGTGTTTCTGAACACCAGCCTTAGCAAATTTGGCATTCACCCACCTGGGTGGCAATTCTGTTTCCAGTATCATCTACACCAAACTTTTATGCTGTCCATGACTATCATAAAGAAGACTAATAAGACACATGGGTTATTTTTCTTCCTTTCTATCATTAAAAAGAATGCTTTTTGTAGTCATTCAAATAATTTAGCAAGTTATTTTGGAGTTACAATAGCAGAAAAAAGGAAACTGCCATCAAAAGCTAGTTCAGAAAGCCATTAAAAACCTAGGAAGAAAGTACAAATCTTAATTCAAAGATGCTTCTGGTTTCCCAGATAATTATAGCTGCCAATTTTAATTTCTTCTAGCTCAAGAGCATTCAGAGACAAAAAAATCCCAAAACAACTCTGAAAAAAAGTATGCTTTGCTAAAATTTGCATATTTTGGTTCAATTAAAAATTAATTCCATCTTCAATTGATTTTTCACATCACTTTTTTCATATAGTGCATTTCTCTGTAAAAATTTGTCCTCTCTTGCAAGGAAAAAAATAATTCCAAAATGAACTGACTGATTGACTTATGCTGCAAAATCCATCAATCAAGATGCCCTCTCCTGTCAGGGAATTGAGTCTAGTCTTTTATCACTGTAATATAAATAACTGTCATGCTGAGGAAGAAATAACAAAAACAGCATTCACAAAGGTACTCAGATACCCTCACGACAAGATTCTCCACAACATGATGTGAAATTTTATAGAAGATTGGAGAGGTCACAGGTGAAAACAGATTTTCAGTGTCTCAGCTGTGCCAAACTAGTGACTACAAAGAGGCCATAACCCAAATTTGGATGTGAACCATGCTGAAATGAAAGGCTGTTGAAAGTTGGAGCTGTTCAAGTGTGGGTGTGCAGAGCATTCTCTCCAGCTTCACCCCACCACGTCCCCCAAAAATCCCAGCAGCTGCAGCAGAACTCAATGCTCCGAACACAATATCAAATTTTATCAACAGTGGTATCAGATGGATGATGATAAATTCATGAATTGTGAAAGGCTTCGTCTGTTTTGACTAGCTGTTATTAACAAGGCACAAAGTCGAACTGGAAAATTGTGTAACAATGATTCCCAAGGGCCTTTTCATATTGAATATTACGTAATACAAAATAAATGGACTCATTGTGCTCCATCCATTATTATCATCCATTTTTTCCATTTTCTCTGTCCACTTGCACTGAGATCAAAAAGTTGGCCCTTTGATGTCCTCGGCAGCAGAATCCCTTACTCTAGGGGAATCCCTTACTTAGAATCCCTTGTTGTCACTTCCAGCAGCAGCAGCAGCACTTCCTGCATCCTTTCTGCTGGAGTTAGGAATTACAGCCCTGTTTACTTGTGGCAAGAAATGACAGTGAAGGCTGACAGAGCAGAACTGCAACATCAGTCAAATGCACTTGTCCAAGCCATTCAGTGTCCCCTCTCTTGTGCACATTTTGGCAACCTTGGAAGGCATCAGGGTCTAGCAGTGAGGGGCTCTGGCTCGAAATGTGAAAGAACTGGGTCACAAACCCTGCCTGTCACTGGTGTGTCCTGTTCTGTGCACATCACTTAACCCTCTTCCTCTTCAACCCCCGTCCTTTTCAGATCCAAAGTGCTTTGCATCACTGTCTCTCGCTGTTGGTACAATCTAAATTCCATTGAATTACGTGGAAAATATCTCACACGGGCTCCAGCAGAGTCACATCTTTCATGCTGTGCTGATGCAGGTGCTTCACACCAAAAAAAATCCTCACCTCACCTGGGGTTAGCAGAAAATACAGATGCTGCAGGAAAACACTACTGCACTTAAGAAAAAAGAAAAAAGTCTTACAGAGAGTCTGGAAATAATAACTAAGAATACTCAAGCTTTTAATTGCAGCTAAAGCACCACTTTCTCAGTAAAGATTGGTGACTGCATCAAAGAAATAAAGCTACCAGGATTTTGTCAGCTTTTGAAACGTTCTAAGTTAGGAGTTAACCATGGTGCTGTGGCCAAAACTGTTTTTCTGGATGTCAAAGTGCATATCCACAGTTTTAGCAAAATAGGCTTTTTCTTCTTTTTTCAAATATCAGGAAGCTGCATGGTGGGAACGGTGGCAAACTACACCCAATGGCCAAAAGCTAAATCATGTCATTTTTGACTTGGAACGTTTGCAAGATCAGCATCATTAAATCAGCCTCCATCCTCGATTCTGACAGTGGAGCTCAGAGTTAAGGTCAGTTCCTTTCAGTGTATTAACATCTGAACCAACCAGGACAATTTATCATATGTTATTTTTTTTCTGATTCTGGAATGAATCCCAAATTTACTATAAACCAGCACTCCAGTAAATGGTATGCATGGAAGGAAAAGGCTCATTTGAGCCCTGCTTAATTGTGCTCTCATTTTAAGAGATGTTGAAAAAACTCGACTCTGAAGTTATTCCTAACCAAAAAATTCTATCAGTCCTCTGAATTGCCGAATTAAAACAGCTTCAATAGAAGTAATGTATTTACAAAATTTTTTCCATTTCAAAATGGATGTTTTCAAGAGAAAATATCTTCATTCAATGTTACAGTTTTGACAACATTTGCATTTCCCAAAAGAAAACGCCTGCCAAAGTTGTCCAATCCCCTCTATTTCAGAGTTTTTGGTAAATTCTATGTATAGATCAGCAATTTTTTCACTAAAAACCTCCTTCCTTGATTAGAGACGCAGAATCAAAATACAGCAACACTGTTAGAAATTAGTATAATGCAATCAGCTGAAAACCACGCTGATCTCTGTGGCACGTGCTCTGTAATGAGAAGCCTACACAGAGAGACACAGGCCAGTGCAGAAAGGAGGAGGAGGAGGTTCTGTAAAATTCGGGTTATTATTGTTAATCTAGAAGAGGAAGGGTTCGATGCTGATCTGTGTGAAGGTCAGACCTTAAAGTGACGCCCAAAGGGACAAACAATGAAGAGAAAACAACCACAACAGAAATAAGGCTTCTCGGAGACACCTGTTTGTGACGCACAGAATTAGCCTTCTTTTTGTGGTCCTATGAAAACTATTTGCTGAAAACCCAGACCAGACAGACAGCTCAACAGAGAAACAAATACATTTTAAAATTAAGGGGAAAAATAAGAAGCCTTGGTTCTGTCCACCTTCCACTCCACAGTTTAAAATTATCATCTTGTTCCGTGAAATACAAAACCCAAAAATTTCATGCTCAACGTTCAGAATGAGTGGGAAAAGTTCACTTGCTACATAAAACTATTCAAATACATTTTCACCCCTGTTTTCCAACATCCTCTACCAATGATGCCAAACAACTGGGAGCAGTTATACCACGCTGACTTTGACTTCATCTTTTCCCTGCTGTTAGCGCCATGTATCAAGAAATGACACACATCCACTGTCTGATTCCTCCATTTCATCTATTTCCTTGTATTTTTCCTGCTCCTTGACAACCTCGACGTGCTCTTTTTCTCAGGTAATCCTGCACTGAGCCCTTGATCCACTCTCCTGGGTGGATGTGCAGCTGCCCTCTTACCTGCACTGCTTTTACTCTGCAGTAGCACCACCAATACAAAGGGCCCTGCAGGGATAGCAAAAGATCTCTGAACACGACTGCAAACATGAACAATATCACTTAGGAGTTAAAACTAGCCCAGTTCTCCTTTTTCTTTCAGGATGAAGCTGGAGGGGAAGAAAAAAAGCCTTTCAATACAAAAATTAGCAAACATATGATGGGAAGAATTTATTTACAAAGGAAAAATGTTTCCAGATTAAACAAATACTGAAAAAATTCATGTAAGTACTCACAAATTTTATTAAAAAAAAAATCTTTAAATATTTCAGAATACAAACTCTGCACTGAAGTGGCACTTTGTTATCTGAAAT